>MKEJ01069287.1:0-10295 GCA_001753735.1 Embelia ribes | reverse complement strand
ATTTTGTTGAGCCATAGGCGATTATTAGTTGGCCCATTTATGCATTACTTTCTTTTGCGGTATAGTTGATCGCGCATGCACACACATATCTTTTATTTATTTTGCAGTGGTTATATATTTATTTTGGGCTCAGATCTTTACAGTAACTGCATTATTATGTGGACGGATATGTTATCAGTTACGTCATTATTATTGTGAGTTCGCGTAAATGGCAATTATTGTCATTGGACGTATTGAACCTTTTGTATATTATTTTTCCATTGCGGATTGGGGTTATATTATATTATTCATGCTTAGGAGTCACGTCCTCAGGTTTAAGGAAATTTAGGGCATGACAATATAATAGCACAAAAAAATTATGAAAATGTTATAAAATATTCATTAATATGATATTTTACTATGATTGATGCAAGCATTGAGCTCAATCATTAAATTCAAATACTATATACTATGCAAGCATGACTCACCATCTTGAGTTTACCTCCACCATTTCGTATATAAAAGGCGATTTTGGGAAGCTAGAAAAGGCGCACAAAAAGAAAAGCGCTCTGCGCAGAAAGGGATCATAAATGAGAGAAAATATGAATCGGAATGGATCTTCTTTGATCTGGATTTTCAGCTTTATTTTACATGTTGTAACATATTATAATTTCTCTTTTTATATAAATAAAAGTATACACCGGCATTAGTCCAGTGGATTAGGCTCAAGTTAAATTGTTTTAACTTGAGATTGAACCACGTAAATCTTGTTTTCATATTTTACTTTCCTGCAAACTATTATATTTGCTTTCTAGCATGATTCATAACACGCTATCAGTACGAGTTTCTATAAGAAAAAATATTATTAGACTTTGCAAGAAATTTTGTAAATTGATCAAGATTTATATTTTAACTTTTGAAGCAAAATAAATTATTGTAGCAGTATGGCTAGACATAATTTGTCAGTCAAATTAATCATTTTTCTTCATCCTCGCATCGACATCAAATTGAAAATTTTAATTTATTATGCAATGGGCCGTACTTTTGTTTTTTTAAGTTTGGGCTATGTTGAAGAAAAAATTATGCGGTCAACGCACAAAAATTCGACCATGAACTGACTTTCAAGTATATGAGTAATAAAAATCCAACAAGGGAAATAATTTTATTATTTTGTGAAATATTTATCAATTATAAATTAAATAATTATTTGCAATATTTTCAAGTTAAAAAATATGGTAGTACCATATTTTTTCAATCTCTCAAGAGCATCTCGGGCCGAATTTTCAAAATTCTCAAGGATATTAAAAAATCAAATATATTGATGATGGGACCGCGTATTTAAGTTTAAGTTTCAGTCGATAGAAAATGCGTAAATTCTTATCATGGTTTTGGTGCAAGGGCAAACTTTCATAATTCGAATAAACATGAGGGAGGTAATTTTAATTATTTCATAAATTGTCTCAATTTTAAATTGATCATTGAGATTAAATTAATATTTATTTGAGATATGTTTCAGGTTAAAAATATGGTGGCACTATGCTACTCCATGAGTGGAGCAGCATGATGAGCTTGTTCGGCCCCTTGCTGAAATAAATATATATATAGTGGTCCACGATGAAAGTGACACGTTATATACTTTTACAAGTATAACTCTAGAATTAAAGATTTGTGTCTTTAGTTTAGCCAAACGTATCTTTATAAGTTTTGGATTTTAAATGTATTATTGGAGATGAACTAATATTGTGTTAAGTTATTTTTCAGGTTAAAAGTATGAACTTGATGAAGCAAGTTCAGAATGGTTGACCGAACTCTAAATCATTTACTAACATACCCATACAACTTAAAAGGTGAATAATCAAACTCTCTAACATATTAAGGATAACAAATAATTATGCTTATAAGCCTAGTCATATATATATTGAGATTTAATTTCTGACTTCAACCGAGAGGAAATAAATTTATTTATAAAAATTATCACTTTCGCATAATTGGCACTGAAAATAAATATGATGACTCTCAAGGACCCCTCTGACCAGATTTGCTACATTCCTTGGTGTGAATGGTAGAATGTGAGCGGTTGTGGATGGTGGCATGGTAGTAAGTGCGAGACCTTAGCCTAAATATGAACTTGGTTTAGCATATTAGAGTTACCTCCTACATATGAGTTTGAGTTAATAATAAGGGGAGAGGCATGATCATTCGCCCCCTTAAAGTTAATTGATTATATCATTATTGTGGAGCGAAAGTAGTTTGGAATGATGATTATATAATGTCCAGCTTTTGGTGCTGTATATTATTTATCGGTTTTTTAGAAAAAGTCAGGAATGGCTAAACAAAATGAATAAATGATTTAATTGTATTATTGCTTAACTGGTTTGACTGTATTAAGAATACAAAATATAAAATTAGAGTTATTGGCAAGCCTCTAAATTAATAGTTGGGACTGTACAATTTCATATCATAATTATAAGACACAAAACATGCCTAGAGATGGGTGTTCCCGAATCTCATTATACAATGGGATCAAATATGAATATCTTCCACTTCTAGACATGTATGTATTGAATAAGTACTCTGCTTCTGTATAAAGGCATGATAAATATTATACAAGTTCGATGTGTAATCCTTCATAGACATTAATAGAAGTGTCTAGCAACTTTTGGAATATCATTTGAGTGCTCGAAACTCGATCTACGAGACAAAACGCAACTACAGACAAACCCCAACGTGCATCATTAACAACGAGATTAAAATAATTTCAAATATATTTTAAAGGCTACGAAAGTTATACCATAACTACGAACGATGTTCAGCATCTACAAAACATCAAACGAAAATGAATAATATCATTTCAAACAATTAATAATATTATCTAAATATGCGAAAATTTTACACGTAGTTTCTGGGACATTGCAAGATCTATCTACAACATCTAAGGTCGCCAATCCATGACTATTAAGAGTCAGAGATGGGGATGAGAAAGATCGAATCTTATATCGGAACGAGAAGGGGGAGACCAGATTGGGCCTGATCTAGTCGAATTGGCATTAGCCTAACCGAAACATGACTAGCCCAGCATGAATAGAACTCGTTCGATCGAATTAGGTATGGGCTGGCTGGATCGGGCCTTGGCCGATCGAATCGCTAATGGGATATAGCCGGAGAGGTGGAGGGAAATGGGGTGGATGAGTGGTTGAGGGGGAGAGGGGCACTGGGTGAGACCCAACCTATCCTGAACCACTATCGGCTAAGGTCAATCTGGTTAAACTGGACCAAGAGGTTGGGGTATTTTCTCTCTATCTTTCTAGGTTCGAGGCGAAACTTTCTCTTTTCTTTTTTTAGCAGTTTATTTTTTAATTTTCAGTGTTTCAAATTTACAGGTGTAATGTTTATGTATGCAAAAGTCTCATTAAGTATTACTATATTTTTTATAAATACGATAATGGATAACATAAAACTAGATCGGTATTTTTTAGAATTTAATTTTTACATACCATCAGTGTAGAGATTATATGCATCATTGGTCTTGTATGAAATACATGTGGCTTTTTCCACATATGGCTATCATCACAAATGTACATGTGTATGTGTATTTGTTGCGAACTTGCTGGTGTATAAAAATTCATACACTGTTGATATATGAAAATTAAACTCTATTTTATATCCCAAAGTATGAATCAAATTTAGAATGATATAGAGTTACAAATTGAGAAATTTAAATCTATTGGTATTTTTTTGTTCAAACAAAAAAAAATTATTCATTCATTCAACAATAATAGTACAAAATAAATGCCATAAAAGCTGTAAATTAAGTACAACATATAGGTTGTACATCAAGCCAACATAATAATTGATCCAAAGGATAATAAGTGCAAACAAACGCATTCCAAAAATATTTTCATAGAACTTAAGGATCTATCCCCTCTGATAACATTAGTATGTAAATTCTAGGAATTGCATTATAATCACCTCATTGCGAACGAATTATTAATGAACGAATTATTAATGAATTAGGCATAAGGCTTGACAAAATAACCTACAGAAAACACTAAGATTGACATAAAACTCTCATGAAATGAGACTAATATCTAACCAAGAGCTAGAGAATTTTGACAAGTAAAAATAATAAAAAACATAAAAAGAAATCGGACCAGCTTGATCTCGTCGGATTTGGAGATAACAAGTTACCAATCTCTTTAGAAAGAACAAATATGCGTTTGAACTTGATGGATGATGATAGATTTAAGATGGAAAGTACCAATTGTAACTGTGACCCCAATCAAAACAATAAAACCGTATCCGGAGTAAAGACAGAGTACAAAGAGGAAAAAAAAAAAGAGGCGAAGGCTAGGAGAGAGAGGATAGCATAGCCTCTTTTTCCCGTCCTGCGAAATCATTTATCGAAGGTGGCTAAGGTATGATTGGGATTTTTTTTAGGGGGAGAGCAACGGATTTTTCATCAATTGGTAATTGAGACCCTCAATTATTTTCCTCTTTTATATATATGAAATCATTTGTATCACGAGATTCCGGATTTGGGGTCATTCATTAAAAGGGTTGCATTTATTTTGTCTTTTGATAAAATTAGGGAGAATGCAAGGATCATAAAATTTAGAACATCTATAGTATTATTATATGTAAATTAATGTGTTGAGGCTTAATTTTTGAATGAGTTTCATGTGTCATCGAATTTGGATGAAAGACATATGTCTACTTTTACAAGCGATGACTACCATAAATATATACGTTTCATCCAAGACTGTTGGTGAATGAAAAAATATACACCGTTGGTAGCTTAAAATTAAATTCTTTTTGAATTGCCAAAATTATCTTCTAACAATCTAATTTATTACCATTTAACAAAATATAAATAAAAATTATTAGGGCTAAAATAGTAAAATTACCCATCATATTCCTTCCATTTTCTTTTTTTTTCTTTTTTTGGAAATTGCTTCCATTTTCTCTTTCCCCTTACAGATAGGATAGAACAACCGACGCGTAGAATTATTTTTATAAAAATAATATTTAAAATCAATATAAATTCAATCTTCTCGCCCATTAAGTAACTCAATATCTCTATTTAAAGTCTAATTATAACAATTTAATGCACACACTAGTGGACATAGATGCCTACCATTTCTGACATTATTTTTTTAATCATTAATAAGTTTTGGCGTGATACCATGCATTACTCATATGTGTTCAATTATTTGTGCGGTTATATGTAGTTGTCGTTCTCTTACTTTTTTTTTTTTTTTTTGCTTTTTATTATTAGCTAATCTTAACTGGGCCAGAAAGTATTTTCTGTTAAACTTATGATAATTTAAACTAAATCTTTTTTCAATTTTATAAGAGACATCTCAAAATTTAGACGATGTAAATCGGGTACGACCTGTGATACCAAAATGATAGAACTAAAGGTTGCTAAGGGGTTGTAGCACCCCCTAATTCGTAAGTGTTAAATTTTTAATAGGTAGATATAGTATTGATATTAAGTATAATTTTTTTTTTTATGTGTAGTTAGATATATATCCCCTATACTCATAAGATTTTAAAATATTTATTTATAGGATTAGTACTTTGGTGAGGTTCGATCAATACACGGCTAGGGCTTCTTTATTTTGTGCTTTCATTAAAAATAATAATAATAAAAAATTAGCTTTATTCTATTTTTAAAAAATTAAATAAATCCAATTGTTATAACTTCATTAGGCCAAAAACGTTAAGCAACTGAAAAACTCAATTTAAGAATTTGAAAGGCTAATGCAATTTAATTTTAAGCAAACAATACGAAAGAACTTGAGACTTAGGCCATTAATATCAGTTTATCCTAAAGCGATTCTCCAAAATGCATAAAAAAAAAAGTACGTTTATTTCCATTTTACATAATTTATATTCACTATACTCTGCATCAGATTACAAATATATCATGTTCTTTATAATGTTAAAATATTATTAATAATAAATATAATTAAATTTTACATTGATAACCTAATAATTTTTTATGCTCCTTTTTTATTAAAAATTATTAAATTTGCATATCAATATGGATATCTTATTAAAATATATTTTATAAATTTTAATAAGATTTATAGCATGTAAAAATACATTGAACGAATTTAAAATTTTAATCTTTTAAATAAAAAAATGGGAAGAAAAAAAAAACTAAAAATTTGGTTTTCATCAACAAAAGAAAAGAAAGGAATGTGAGAATGTGGAAGATAATAGAAAGGAGAGAGAAAAAGATATAGTTAATAGATTTTTGTTTTTGATATTTGGAGAACTAGTTTATATATTTTTTTTATTTTAAAGAATTACTAGTTAATTTGATGCATACTACAAAATAATCATTACCTGGCGGTTGGTTACCTATTTTAGGAAAAAACATATTTTACAGACTCTGATGCAAATATTCTTAGACTAATTTGACAGTTGTAGAACTTTTCAAAATTTTCTTATCAAAACTGATTCTAAAATAGATGTAATTATAATTTTTATTTTGCGTTTCTCTCATTCCTATATTAGGCATAAGGACCCAAATCATCTAGATGGTTGGAAGAATACATTTTTTCTTTATTGATGTTAACGAAGGAGAAATAGTACAGGGACAGATATCTAACTTGCTAATGTGACAATGATACCTGAGACATAGTTGTGCATATATATTTTGAAGGATAAGGATCCGCAGTTGCTTGACAGATGTGATAAATAGTTTATTCTTAGTATATTCGAATTGTTAATTTTGGATAAACGATAGAAATTAAATAAAATTATTTATTTATTAATTTTTTTAAAATTTTCATATATATTTCATCTCAACCGATCATTTAAAAATCAATCACCCTAATCCGACCTTGATGGGATACACACTCTTGTTTTTGTCGCTATTTCTATTTAACTCGTGACTTTATTTCCATAAGATTGCTATGTTCTAGTATATTTTTATTTATATGAATGAGATATTGCAAAGTGATATAATATATAAAATAAAACTAATAATCTAGACCAATCATTCCCGGTTGAATTTCTACTTATTTCTGCACTTATCTGCATTGCATTTGCTGTCCTCATATAATTCAAGTTAAGCCTCTTTTTCAACCACAACAGTAAAAAGAGATTAAGAAATAAATAAGGGATTTGATATTGAATCATCCATTACGTAATGGATTCAAAACTATATTGAGATTGTACAATGCAAGATCTTTGGGTGGTTTTGCATTTATTCCCACAGAATATCTCTACCTATCACTTAAAATAAACAACCAAACAACCTGTAATTTAAAAATGTCTAGGTTGCACATTATATGACACCGAATGGCGTATAAATTTTGTGTATCATTTTTTATTTGAGGACAAGATGGCAGAAAATCACATGAAATCGAAAACCGAACAAATCTAAAAAAACACATATGGAATTGAAAACCGGATAGATCTAAACACATCGGTTTAGTTCTTGTTAGGTTTTACAATAATTTTGGTTCGGTTCTAATTCTAAAAGTACAAAATAGAAAATTTTGGTGCAGCTCCTAACATTTTACAACCGAATAAATTACTCATACGAATAAATAAATATACATATCCACATATACACATATTTCAAAATTTAATTTCAATCTTCAAATAACATAGAACTTATTTTCTAAATTGTGCATATTTCCCAAATCTGAAAAATATTTACTTTTCACCTAATTATCATGAAATTAAGACCATTTTTTTTTAGTATTTGTTGATGTATGTTAGATATAAGTCTTTTGGTTCTAAATGAATTGAAACCGAATCAAAACCGAACCGAAATTGACGGTTCTAGTTCTAAAATTTCAGAACCGATGGAGATTGGTTTTGTAACATCCCGGAAATATGTATAAATTTTTCGCGAACATATAATATCATCACGAGGTATAATGTATTATTTATGTCTTTTGTTTCATGTAATCATGTTGAAATAGGTTGTGAATTTGAAATGTGGCATTTAACATATTTTCATATGCAAACATATATGTTTACATGTATAATTATATGTTAATTGTGATTTGTGTGATTGTGATTGCTTATCTATGTTATTATAGAGTTATAATAATGATATTTAAGATAATTATGACTAGTGTAAGTGTGATTTGCATTATATGATATTAAATATGCATAAAGCAAGTCTTTAGTTAATAATTGTAGGCCTGAAAAAGTAGAGTGTCTGGAGGCTGTTCGGGGGTCGAACAGGTGCCAAACAAAGTATACTCGTGTTCATATTTTCAAGCCAATGTAAGAAATTTTTGGCACTGTCCGAAGGGTGTCTGGTGCCGGACAACCTACTATGAGGCTACAGACAAATTACAAACGTATAATTTCACCTTTTTGACCTTGGTTGAAGTGGCAAAAATACTTTTTCTCTTCACTCTTATCTTTGTACGAAATTGTAAAGTGAGAGCAAGTTGGTGGTGGTGCCATTTGTGCTTCGAGCTTTACGTCATTATTTCACTTATTTTTGGTACTCGATTGTTGATAAAAACTTCATATTTAGACTCTTTGTTATGAGAGTTTTAGTTTGACATAAGCCTCGTTCCATTCTTTACTCCTTTATCTTGTCTCGTTATTTGTACCATTCGTGTCTATCGAAACAAAGTTGATAACTTGTTTCTTACTTCGTGTACATCATTTTTATATCTAGGTTTGACGTGATCTGCCACACAGATCTAGATATTCCTGAGGGATTGTAAAGGGGATTTTTGGGGTGAAGTTATTGCATTAATTTGGTGTTTGTCGGAAGCTTATACAGTATGAGTAGATTACGAAAAGCAAAATAAATTCAAACCTATATATGTAATCGACATATGTTACATGTCTTAGCTTTTATGTTTGGTTTTGTATCGGCTATTTTATGCCTTTATGAGTTATAGTTGGTTTCGTGATTATTTACTTATAGATGATTTCAAAACTCGTAATAATTTTATTTGTGACATAACTTGAACTTGTACATATTGTGATATGTATAAGACATACATTCTTGACATATATATAACAGGTATATTTGTGATTTAAAAAGAGTATAACATTATGAACATTGAAAGCATTTACATTCGGGTTAGATTTTGTGTCTTTTGATATTTTTTTTGGGACAAAGTATCACCCTTTATAAATCTTTCTGATTGTGCTTAAGGAGAAGGTCTGGCGTCTTACCGTAAGAATTAGGAAACCCGTGCAGGAGCGATTTGACAACTCAATGTGTTAGTAGCATATAAGAGTCGAGCCTATGATTTCGTCGCATTGAGAGTGCGTCGATTATAGGATTGACACCGCCCGCCGTTATAAAACCTTTGTGAGATGTTGTTTCAACCTTTACCCTTGAGTTGTAAATGGGTTCGTGATTGTGATTGTGTTTTGTGAAAGGGTTTTGTGAATAAGGGTTTGTGTTTTAGAGTTGGAGTATCATTGTGCATTTGCATTTTACGAGTAGATTACCTACTAAACTTTCATGTTGATAACATGTTTAATTTCTTATCGTGATTGTGTTGGCATAAGTATATGAGCATAAGTATGTGCCTACATTCCGAATACATCGTAGTTTTTTATTTAGCTTGTTAATTGATAATCTTACTCGTAGTTTTTCTATTTTATATTGTCATTCTATGATTTGTTTTGCAAGCTTTGATGCAAATACAAGGCATATATGAATGCTCGAAGAATATAGTAAAAGTTATATATGTATTTTTGTGGTATTGAAGTCTCAATATGATGTGATTAGAGTAGCATTATATTGGAGCATCGTCATCATTGGAAATAGGGCTCGGAACATATGGTATATGTAAATATTTTTGGACAAGCAAGAAGCTTGAGTGTTGTAGACTTCGGAAGCCTACTCTTTTGTGGTTATTGTACATATATGTAAATAATTGTAGTTTGTATAAGGGTAATGTGGAAGGTTACGATGTATATTGTGATGAATCGCATTAGTACCATTTGTGTATTTTGTGTTATCGGATATTTTGGTATATTTTCCTATCTATTTTATCTCAGGAAATCATGTCTCCAGTTTTCTTGCAATTTGGGGCACAATAGATTAAGATATTAAATTAGTTAGATTTTGGAAAATATTATAGTAGTTTATTTTATATTATATTTACATATATTGATGTGATTACAATATAAATATTTTATTTTCTAAATTTTGATTGCAAAATTGATGGCATATGTGTCAAAAGAATTTACAAACGCTAGCCAAAAAATTATTTATCCACGTGTCGCAATTGAAATGAAAGTAGAGATAAATTCAACTTTTATATTAATAAGAGATAGTGATATTATAATAACGTTGTATAATTGTA
>MKEJ01069283.1:0-10618 GCA_001753735.1 Embelia ribes | reverse complement strand
TAAGAGAGGATGATTCTTATTATTATTCGTCTACTATTATCTATCTATCTATTTATCTATCTATTTATTTCATCTATTGTCTATTTATCTATCTATCAAAACAAGAGATTTTTTTCATGCGAGGAGAGTACCAAATTTGCAGTTCGTGACCATTATCGTCTTATTCGCAAGATAATATTAAGATTATATATGCTGAAGAGAGTGCGAAAAAAACAAAAAATATTAAAAAAATTAAGCTATGCAATTATTGTTAATTTTGGGAATAAAAAAAGAGATAAGATTGTAATTAATTTAGATTATGATTTGATTTGATTATATTCTATGTTTATTGGAGGTTTACAATATCATATCAAAAACAATTCTCTTTGTCTTCTTTTATATAATTTAAGAACGTTAGAGTATTTACATCAATTTTAAATTTAAGTTTATACAAACTTATTTCTCCAAGTCTTTTTAATGATTCATTTTTATACTATCAAAAAATTAATATATAAAAATAATAAATTTTAAAAATATTTTTATAATATATTGATGTACTTAGTCAATTTTGGTGGAAAATTTTATTTTCTAATGAAAAAAATGTGAATAATAATTTTTCAACTGGAAAAATTACTTTGGCATTTTTAGAAAAGTTTCTGTATTTAGGAAGACTTGTGGGAGAGATTTTTCATTATAATTTTTTATTTGAAAAATTAAAGAGGGATAAATACTCCTTTTAGAAACATTGTTGTGAATGTTCTTAGATATATAATATCAAAAACTAATTAGAGATCAATTAGTTAGAGCATTCACATCAATTTTTCAACATACACCATTTCTCTCATTTGAGAAATCAAATGAGAAATGTCTCACGTAAATATTTTTATATTTTTGTTCTTTAGAAAGGTTTACAGAAATGTCAAGTAGATCTTTCAATAAAACAAATCTAATATTCACAATGTTTTATTAAAAAAATATTTTTTTTCACTAAAATTATAAAACCTAATTAAAATTTGGAAAATATAATTTAATATTTTATTATATGAAGTATAATTATTCTAACATTTTTTTTACGAATATTATAGGAACACTAGTATAAACAATTTCTAAAATTAAAAACAGATTTTTAAATAATATAATGTAAAATTATATGAAAATGACTAGCACGAATGCTCTTAATCTGCCACTTAATTAGCAATGTATTTGCTAGAAAGTGCATCTAAATAATCCCAGATATTAGTATGGCAATCTCTCGAATAACGAGTCTTCCATTTGCTTGTAAAGTTGTGCAAAATTGATCATTTGATTATGAAATTTGTTAATTTGTTTGAAACCATGTAAATGGTTATTGCTTGCAACGAAATGATACTAATTTTTCAACTAAAACCAGGAGAGTGTAGCGACGCCAACAAACTTATCCAAATCGTTATATAAAAATATTAATTTCCAGATTAAAAATATTTTCCATTTAATTTTTTGCAACTCATTATTTGATCTGAATTATTATTATTTTTTTATTAAACGTCAAAGGGGGGCAACAAGTTTCCTGTTTTTCAACCGTAGTTTTCTTCTAATCCGGTGAGCTACAGTGATGTAGCCTGCTGGAAATGATCCTTTTTCCTCAAACCTTGAATGATGCGCGGTGTTACGAGGCCCGGAGCTGAGGGCTGGCACTCAGTTCTTGACGGATTGCAGCAGCTGCAAACCCAATCTGCATTATTGGATGAAATACTAATACCTCAAGTTAGAACAATAGGACCATACAAAGATTAAATGATTAATCCTTTTAATTTGAACTTTTGATTCTTTTCTTCAAACCGTTCAGATTCGGACTGCAGCTGACCAGCTGTACACCCCTTGGACTGTAGGCCCCGGTTTTCAAAAGATCATAGTTGAGCAATGGACAATTGCGTTACAGCAAGCAATTCAATCTTACTTCTATATATTCCCAACACAAAAAATGCACCCAATACATGCCCAAAAAGAATTGACAATTAGAAAAGTTGATACGTCATTCTATAATGCATCCTTAATAAGAATGGAAGCGGACAAAGAAAGTTCGAAACAAGTTCATAGGATTCTTAGACCCGGCCGGCTCATGATATGGACAGAAACATTATTTCCGTTTCTTCTCTACATATCCACCTGTATTTTCCTAGTATTTTATCTTTAAGCCACAATTGTTATTAATGAATCTAGGCTTGTTCCTAGACTCGATACAAGATTACCCGATCCAACCGTACTCACAGGTAAATCGCCGCATTTAACAACTCAAATTGGCTTCACTATATACTCCAATTAAGAAATTGCAAAGGCATGTAACAAAGCTTTGTCCATATTGATCGTAGGATGGAAACAAACAAAATTATTGCCTCAAGCACCTTCCAAAAAGACAGCTAAAGTTTAAGATTTCATAAGCAGAAAAAAGTTTTGTAACTAGAGCATATGAA
Source organism: Embelia ribes (assembly GCA_001753735.1). NCBI lineage: Eukaryota > Viridiplantae > Streptophyta > Magnoliopsida > Ericales > Primulaceae > Embelia > Embelia ribes. The sequence goes on along the minus strand of MKEJ01069283.1, from coordinate 8,189 downwards.
TCCCATTTATGCTTGATTGCCATCACCACTGGGACGGCTGCTCGTCTGTCTGCCACCTCCATAACCTCTGCCACCTCCACCTCCACCTCTACCTCTTCCATTCCCATTACCTATCAAATACAAACTCACATTTTCAACGACCAAATCAGCTAAAAAATACAAAATGAAAAGCAACTTTTGCGCCACCAGCATCAGAAGTCCACCATTTCCTTCGAGGTTTTGATCATGTACAGATATACAACTTTTCTATGTTTGGAGAAACTTAATTCTTCACAAGATGCTCATGATATGATTATTAAGTCGGTTCAAAAGACACCACAAAAATCATCAGTAGAAACATGAATGAAGTGTGTTAAGCAAACTAACCAGTGTACCCCCAGCTTCCACCACGCCCACCACCTTGGCCCCGGTTTGAATATCCATCATTTTCTGTCGTCGTAAAAGTTAGAACAAAGATTTAGAGTAACAAAATTAAAAAAATTGTGATTGCATTTTTCTAGTCAAAACTGTCATTGGAGAAGGCTAACACCTTGGTAATTCTGATATCTGCCCCTGCTGTAACCTTGCCTCCTCCCTCGGCCACGCCCTCCATAGAAATCTAAAAAGAAACCAGGATAGCCAATTCAGAAAACAAAACACACACACACACACACACACGCCCAGAGAGGGAGGGAGGGGAGGACGTTTGCTACTATAAATTGAGGTCATGACCTTCAGAATTGGCATCATAGGGTCGGAGTGCCTGCCTAGGTTGTTGCTGATCATTATACCGTGGCCTTGACTGCTCCACGGTGGACGGGGCTTGGTACCTGCGGGCAGAGAAAGACAAGCATGGTACCTTGATTGAGCCCAGAACTAAAGGAAAAAGAGAACAGTTACACAGTCGCACCAAAAAACTTAGAAAACAAACAAGTGCGCTGTGAGATTAGCAACAAGGGACCAATCTGATGGGCCATCAGGGCTTTGTTCAGGAAAAAATGGAAAAAGTTATTACAGATTTTACCTATATTAACAGGATAGAAGTTCACAAAGTCAAAGGCATTGATATGGAGATTGTCTGTACAACGATCATTATAATCCACTCATTTCATTTGTATATACATCTCACTTCCAAACATGGATTTTAATGAATTCGAAAAAATTAAAATATCAGACGTGTATCAATAGACTTGCCATAGTAATAACACAAAGTTGTTTTAACATAGATTCACCTATTTCAAATCTCTGCATCCAAACAAATGACAAAGAAAAAGACATAGTAATTGAAACTTACCCAGCAGAGGTCTTGGTTAATTCCTTGATACACAACGTTATTGAAATCATTGATACATTGCGAGTCTGCTCCACACTGCATTAGACTATCCAAATTAGTATAAACACCTTAAAAGTTCACCTTGAAAGGAAAGCTGCATGAGGTGAAGATAGAAAACTCACTTGCAGAGACCCTCTTCAAGGGGTTCCCATACATCAGTAATCCTCACCGAAGAGATTGCAGTATCTTGATGCAACCCAGGAATTCTCCTCTGTTTCACAATATAAACTAAGTGTCCAAACGTTGAAGGGAAAAATAAGCAAGCACCATTAACAGAATGCACAAGAACCAACCTTTATAATCTCTGCAATGTTCACTGCCTTATTAATTGCCTGACCCATTCCTTGCAAGATAATAGGCCTCCCACTTTTCCCCTAAATAAAGCATTACATAATAAGGAAAGAAATATTAAATCTCAAAACAAGAAGGTCGACAAGTGAAGAGTATCGGTGGAATCCTTGGCAATTTCTTCATTTTCAGCTAATGCCGGTTTATTTTAAATGACAATCTTTTTGTGGAGCAAGTAACGAGATGGCAATAAGAACGATGTTGACAAAAAAGCACAAAGAAGCTACTAACTAGAGGACAAGTTGAACTTGCCCAAGAATCCAACAAACTAGACAATCTAATTCTGCCATTTCAAACTTTCAATTTTCATGCCAGATCCCAAAAAATATCATTTCAAGCAAGACAGACGCACTCACTTATTGCCAGAATAAGTATGACCTGACCCAACCGATGAATATATCAGTCAAATGAGCAGAGTTCAAAACACCACTGCAAAATATTCCCCCTAACAGAAAAACTACCAAGCCATCTTTAAACTTTTTCGTCTTCAGCACATGAAGCACAACTCCATCTCTTTTAATTGCTAGGGGTACCAAAGACACCCAATGCTGCAGTCCACAACACAAACGGAAGCACGGCGTAAAAAAGGAAAAATACATACACAAAGTGATGCAGACATTCTACAAAGTGCCTATGTCGTCTTTAAGTAATAACCAAACACAAAACTGCTATTAGTCCAAGTAATAGTAGCTCTACTTTTTAACTTCATAGAGAGAACTTAATTTTATCTCTTTCCAACAAAATATCAGATTATTTACAACTTTATAACACAAACAACAGATTTTCGTTTGTTAACCAACGAAAAGTTTTCATATATCATCTCTCAGGGTAATACAATTATTGGGTGCACATCTAAGTGCAGAGACTTCATAAAATAAATATATACACCAAGTTTAAAACCAGAGTAATATTCTGCTACAGCATACTCTATTCTAGATTGTCAAATAACTAGGTTTAATTCGGTAAATGTATAAAAACCCTACCTAATGCCAGATAAAATCCGCAAAGAATTTATAAGTTCCACGAAAAATAAGTCCACATAAGCAAACCAATAGTTATAACTGCAAAACTAACTACAAAAATAAAATCAAATTGAAGCAAATAACTATAGTTAATAATGCACAAAAACCTAACCAAACAATATCTGCAAAGAGATTAAGTTCCCCACATAAGTTCATATATGCAATCCAATCAATCATAACCCCACAGCTAATTACAATAATAAAATAATGTTGAAACAAATACCTATGATTTATGATCAAAGTATCAAACAAATAAGTACGAACATTGTGCTAACATTTACTGGCAACATCATATCCTTTGATTGTTAGACCTTGTGGACTGGTCCTATATTTAAGGAGGAGATCAGCGCGCAAGATCCCTCTATATAAGTGTTGGTACAAGATTTATAAATGTTTGTTTGTACTTATACCATCACTAAATAACTATAGGTAATCCTACAAACGTACGAAAACCAAATTTAATGGCAAATAATATCTGCAAAGTGATTATAAATTGCACAAATAAGCGCACATAATCAATCCAATCAATTATAATCACAAGGATAACCTGACAATTAAATCAAATTGAAGCATTAAAGTACCTCAAAATCAGATTAAAGCAAATAACTATATTCAATATTATCAACGACCAAAAAACGTAACTAATTCCAAATTATAAGAGCAACGAGAATTACAAATTCATAAATAAGTATGCATAAGCAATCCAATCAATTATAAATACAAACTTAAATGTGATAAGCAGATCAAATTGAAGCATTCAACACATCGAAAGATATCAATTAGTGGTCAACAATGAAACGTTTATATATGCAGATATGGAGAGAAATATATATATGGAAAACCCAGTGCACTAAGCTCACGCATTGCGGGGTATGGAAAGCGTATAATATATGCGGACGCTACCCTTGTTTCCAGAGAGGCTTTTTCCAAGGTACGGACCCATGACACTCAAATTGCAATGGAGACGTGCATGGCCTAGTCTATAAAAATATTCATGTTAGGGCTTTGGGAGCCATCAATATTAATTTCAGGAGAGGCTAAACATGGAGCAACTATGATATTTAGATGCCATGTAAACAATAAGTCATCTCCTAACTACGATGGAGAGAAATAGAACCAGAAAAGGAGAGGTGGCATAGGAGATTACAACTTCCATACAAAAGTCTACACAAGCAGGCCAATGACTTATAATCACAAAACGAACTACGACGACTAAAACAAATTAAAGCATTAAAAAATTGTAAGATATCAATGGGACCAATGATGACATGTATAAGTAAAAAACAGGTCCACAAAAGCAATCCTATCAATTATAACCACAAGGCAACCACCATAATAATATCAAATTGAAGCAAATATAAACGTACAAAACTAAATGATGCTGAACAATATCCGTGAAGAAATTATAAGTTCCTCAAATAAGTCCACGAAATCAATCCAATCAATTATACTAACAAGACTAACGACAATAATTATTCAATTTGAATCATTAAACATCTCGTAAAATATCAATTGGACCAATGGCAATGTGTACGCATATATATGTGTGTGTGTGTGTGTGTGTACAGGAAGTTATAAATTCTATAAACAAATCTACATACCAGTCCAATCAGTTATAATCACAAAGCTAACTACGATAATTAAAACAAATTAAAGCATTAAGCATTTCCTAAGGTATCAATCGGACCAATGGTGATATATAACGCACATATATATATACATATACATAGAGAGAGAGAGAGAGAGTGCCTGCGTAGAGACGGTGGCGTAGGAGATATAGTTCCTGACGAGGCCTTGCGAAGTGACTCTGATCTCGTTCTCGTTCAAGGGAGCCTCTGGCTTCTTATTCGCGACCTTCTGGTACCTGTCCATGGCTACAGAGAGACAGAAGTAGCGAGAGAGTTTGCAGAGGTAGAAACCCTAGGAATCCTGATGCAGCGAGCGAGAGAGAAAGAGAAAGAGAGAGATTGGGTTGGAGGCAAAAGCATTAGGAGCCTGTGAAGGGGGTTGATATAACAGTTCTCGGATCAAAGAAACGAGACGGGTTATTTCGTCGGGTGAGGTATGGATGGTTGCTCGTGCGATCTTCCCAGAGTGAGAGCTACGCCTGATCTATCTATCTAGAATGGAAATATATGTGCATATTTCTTTATTTTTCTTTTTCTATATTGTTTTTGGTAAAGGTAATTTTTTTTAATGATTTGATAAAAATTTAATTTTTTTTCCAAATTTTTTTTTAGAAAATATAATTTTCAAATATATTTTTAATCTTTTAAATTTATTTCCCTATGTATCTCTCTCTATATATATAGATATGATAGGTTAAGTGATTCTTTCGTTTCTTTTCTTCTTCCAAATGTCACATACACTAACGACAGACCAAATATATATTTTTTTACATGCAATGCGTCTAGACCAATTTTTGTCCAATTGAATTAATGAAGATAGTTTTATACTCGTATCTTAATATAATTCTTGGAATGTAGATAATTTGATAACAAAAAACAACAAATCAAAAATTAATGCTACAATTTCGTAATGGAATAAGTTTCATTAAGTTGAGAAATATAATGTCTTATTTTTTTTGTTTTACTTTCAAATATATATCATACATTATTTTCTATAGTAGTTCCCTCCATAGTATAATGCAGTATAATGTCGAAAGCGTGCATCTTTTAACTCTCATGACTTTTTTCTTCTGCACAGTCACTCAACAAAACCACCGACCAAATTGTTGCAATGTCATCAATAATACTAACTTCACTGTAAATTTAATCCTACATTGCACTATAAAGACAAAAGAATTATATCCGCGTAGATAATTATGTACATGATTATATACACTTATTTGGTATTCGATCATTTATTTAAAAATAGGATTGACGTGTAGGACCTAACCATATATATTTTGTACAGTTTTTGTATATAATTGTCGATAAGTGTTAAACTTAAAATTGTTACAGCCATATGGGTAGAATTCAACCATTTTCATGAAGAAAATCATACACATGTAATCATATATAAAATTTATTAATAATCGATATGTGATCGTATCAATTTAATAATAAGTGTAATATTTTTATGCTAATAATGGTATTGCCAAAGAAGTTATCATTGTCAGCCACACATGACTATTAAGTTATATGAGTTTCTTGCTATGGGGCAAAATATAATATATTTATACTCCATTTTTAAGGTTTAACTAATATGAAACTTTAACAATGCTACCTACTTGTGGTTCAGTCTCAGTTATTCTAGAAAAAATAAGTTAACAGACTTCGGAGTAATAAAGTTTCAACATAAGTCGATTATAAACCATTAGTTTTAAACAATGACTACATCTTTCATAATTTCTGAAATAAAACGACATATAAATTGAAACTAGATAATGTATTCTTGTACTATGTATGTTTATGTGAGACAAAATTTGAATTTCGTACTAGAGAATAGCCATGTGATAAGTGACAAAATATATATTTTTTGCTAGAAAATAATCGTGTAATAAGTGAAACTACAGGAAATGGGTTGAAAATAAGAGAAATGAGTATTTGGGTTTTGTTGGGTTTGTTTGGGTCAAATATTGAGTCATTTTGATTGTGTATTGATTTATGTTTGAGTTGGAAAAATTATGGATTGGGTTTGGTTGGGTTTGATTTGAGAAATATTTGGGTTTAGCTTCGATTTGAGTTGCTTGATTATAGGTTGTATTGATTTAGATTGACCTAATTGTCATTCCTAATTATACTCTGCAAGAGACTACAACGTGTTGCATGTCAATCTAGACCGTTAGATAAAAACCCGAATTAAAATTATTTTTTCATTTAATTTTTATCCAGCTTTAATATTTTAATCTAAACAAATAATTTTTTTTATGTAACAGCCCTCGCCAATAATTTAATTATGGACCAAACGGTTTTGATGTTGACAAAGCAACTTAAGTCAAAACACAACTGCCCCATTCCCCCACTCTCTCCTCACACAAACTAACTTTACCGCCATCATCTCCTCTCTTTCTGTATAACTTCCCATTGCTTACACTTTGCTCATTTCCCTCCAAAAGCACTTTTGCTACCAACTTCATTGAGAAGTTAAAAAATGGCTTCTAACTTATTGATGTTACCATTTTTGTTCATGTCATTGATTCCACTTTTGGTATGTTCAATTCAGTTCCAAGTGGGCGGCGATGTGGGTTGGGGCATACCCCCTACAAACGATTCCGATTTGTATAACTCATGGGCTACCAAAAACAGATTCCATATTGGTGATACAATTTGTAAGTTTCTTTCTTTTATTTGGTCTCAAAACTTGGTGGTCACTAAAATGTGTTTCTGAACTTATAAAAGTTTGTTATGTATATAGCATTATTCTGCATCATCTTACTGAATTCACTAATATTTTGATGAATTACGAATCTCTATGCAAATTCCAAACCGTGGTACACTTCCTAACTAAATTGCCAAATTCTGTGAACCAACGAGACCGAGTACAATTTGTATTATTAAAAAAAAAAAATCTGACAAATCTAAGATAGATGGTAAATTGATGTTATTCTATTATTTGTTGCTTGAAAACATCAAATTGTGTATTCCAAAAAAAAGTATCTTTTTCTCATGAACAATTATATGGGGGCTATGCTAGGCTTAATAAGATGCCGACATTTAAAAGCTTGATATAAATGTCTAGTATATGCTATAGGTAACGTATATACAGTTGACCCTACAATACCAAAAACCACATTCTCGATTTCGTTACACGTTTCGGATAACATAAGTCTACATAATAAAAATTTACCTAGAAGAGTATATTGTTTAAGAACTTCTGCATATATTTTTCCTTTTCATGCTTTTACCTTTTTTTTTTTTATATCAGACTTTAAAAAAAAGAAGGACTCTGTGCTGGTGGTGGACAAAGATGATTACGAAAACTGTGTTGCTTCAAACCCAATCTCCAAATTCGCAGACGGGCACACTGTTTTCGAATTCGAGCACTTCGGGTTCTACTACTTCATTAGTGGGCAGCCGGGCCGCTGCAAATCGGGTCAAAAAATGATAATCCGGGTCATGGTCCAATCCAAAGTGAGCTCGCCCCCACCCAAAACGGACGGAGGAGATGAAGAGGGGCATCATGGCTGGGACTCTGATGACTTTGGGCCACCTGGGTTCAATGCCACTACTAGGCTGTCTGTTGCTTCTTGTTTTATGACTGCTCTTGTTGCTATGTTAGCTGTTCTCTCTGTGTTCATGTAGGAAATAGGACATTGGCTTCTGTCTAGGTTTTTATGTTTTGTAATTTTTAGGGTTGTTGCCTTGATATGCAGTGTTGTGAATACAATTATTGACCGATTATCTGGCTGTTTAGTTTCATTATTATCTTTTCTGTCTTTATGGGTACGAGTAGAAAGTAATTGCTTTTATTTTAAGACCTCCAGGGAGAAAAAGGGCATGGCCTGCGAGCTCCCGTAGTTAAAAGTTGTTTTTATAATACACTGTTTTGTTTTTTTTTTTTTT
>MKEJ01069271.1:0-10329 GCA_001753735.1 Embelia ribes | reverse complement strand
TTCTTGGCGTTCTTCGATTCCTTCGAATGTTTGAACTTTTTCATTCTTCACTGCTTTAGAGTCTCTTTTTAGCTTGAAGAATGCTCTTACTGCGTCTTGCTTCTTTCTTCTTAGTGTCTTGGACCCTTTGAAATGAAGCCTTGACGCTCCTTTTATAGTGTTTAAAGAGGAGTAAATAAGATAATAAAATATACTTTAATTAATTATTCTCTTTAATTATTTATTTATTATCTCATTATGGGCATAATTAACTTAGCGGGCTTCAAGACAAGAGGGTTCATTTCACTTCTTCTTTTGTTTTAATTGGGTTTCAAGGTGTGGGACACATTTTCTTTAATTAGGTTTAATATTTGTGACTCATTCTTTAATTTAATTGGGTTTTAAGACATATGGTCCATTTTTATGGCCCATAAAATTTGTGTGTCTACATCAAGAATTCATTATGATTTTCCAATTTTGTCTTAGTTATCCCTATTAAATGATCAACCAATCATGAAATTCGAATATCTTAATAAAGTGATTTAGTAGAATATGTTCATTTATTTCTGAAATTGAGATTACATAATATTCTTCAGCGTTGTGTATTTACTTCAATGACAGAAAACAAATGAATGGAGAGTGATTATAATCACGATATTACCAAGAACATTTCTTGCTATCGAAACAGGACTAAATTCTGTATTTTTTTGGCTACAATAAAACGGAATTTTCAGTCTACTCATACTATAACGAGTACTCTCAATATAATGAACACAATCTTATACTCCCTTGTTTCAAATTTTTATTTTTTATGAAAAATCCAATGTATTAGAAAAGACACGAAATGAAATAAGACGTATTAAATTGCTTGCGGTTTCTATATTTACCCACAATTAAATATGGAACCATATAGTAAAGTGAGAATACGGAAGAGTTAAAAACACTAATTACGGATAGATTAGAAAATTTACAACATTTTGTAACATTTATTTTTCGAACCGGACTAAAGTTTTGGAACATCTTGAAGTAGAACGAGCCATAAAAATTAGAGAGAAGTAATTAATATGTCTTTAAGGGGTAAGAAGAAATTTGTGTTTTATGCCAATTTCCTATTTTCAATACTCTTCTCTTCCAAAACCAATCAGGAACATTTTTTTGTCCTAAATAATTCTCTAGCCAAAAGTTTTTAGTAAAACATTCAAGCTAAGAAATATTTTCGCAATATGCAGAAGGAAAAAAGAAAAAAAAAAAAAGGAAAACTCGAATATAAATTCTTCAACGAAAAAGACCAACATAATATCCAAGAAAACTCCAAATAGTTTCAGATCCTGAATTTCAATAATTATTCTAAAATTTATGCTCAAAACTTTTTACATCCGGCAAATAAGATTATTATCTTACTCAAAAATTTTCAGAATTGCTTCTGGCAAAATTACAACCCACTAGATCTGACTTCAATTGGAAAGACAAAACGGAGAAAAAATAGATTACCGACTACGCCTAGAGAGAAAGAACTCGTAATCGGGTTGTCTGTTAACCAATTTCACATTGCCTTTAACTACTTCAGCTCTTGCCATAACAGAAGCTGTGTGTTCGAGAGTTCTCAACCGCTCTTTCAGAATTTCAAAATGATTCAAGTTTGGGATTTCTTTTGTCTGACTCTCTGTCAAGTTCCTTGGTTGCAACCAACATTCACCCTATCCAAAAACATCCAAAAGAAAGTAAGTATACGAGAGATGGTATTCATATATGCAACATGAGATTTAATTAGATTGATAATCACACCAAATCTTTAAAAAAATTGTCATGGAAAATTTGATAGATTTTAATGCATTTTTATACAGTCACTAATTAATGCAGACAAGTGTAGTATCTACGCTCATTAAGTTCACAATCAATGAGAGATGCTCGTGTCTGTGTACGGGCTCCATAATAATAGGAAATTTCATTGTGCAAACTTCGTTTCCATGGATTTCCTCGAGTTGGTAAAAAAATAAATAAATAATTGAAGCCCAAAAAAATTTCAAGCTAAAACTCTTACCACAAATTACGCAAACCTGGCCCTGAAAATTAAAGAAAATTTAAAAATATATTGTGAAAAAGATAACTTTTGATACAATTGTTGGAACTGGCGGTGAGTTGCTCAAAGAGGCATTTCTCCTCAACTCTCCTTTCTCAAATGTGTGCAAATTAGAGAGAGAGAAATGGAGAGACCTAATTTGCAATCTCATTGGCCCAAGGAATCTAATAAACTGTCCTATAAGAGAACTTAATTACAGCATGTGATGGATTTCTCCAAGCCCATAGATCAGGTATGATGGCTTCGAGAAAATATCCATGCATTACAAGTTCATACAAGTAATTAGACAAAAGCAAAATGAAAATAGCACACAAGGCCCAAAATACAAAATGATATCATTCGAAGAACATATATACAATCATTGGAACTACCTGAGTGTTGTAACTTTGAAGGCCCACAACTGGAGAAATTACACAAGCATTGCCAGCAAAGGAATTGGTTGAGGCACTTTTATATATAAAATGGCTGACTGAATGGTAAGTCAAGAAAGCTGAATGGAACTTCTCGTCAGGTATTCTGTAAATAGGGTACCAAGCCACTGAATACCTGAAAATTTACATGATATCAGAGATGCAATTAGATACTTTACATTTGTCATTCACATACACCAGTATTTTAAAAACAAGTTTGCGAAAATTGCTATTATTCACTGCATACAAATATTTTACATTCAAATTAGTAAAGCATTGACAACTGACCAGGATTTCGGGTGAAGATCATTAATTGCCACAGAAACTAATTTAGATGGATCCCCAAATGCTCTACCTTGCAAGGGTTCATTACCACTAACCACATTATTAATCCTGAAAGAAGTCAAACGGAAAAGTTCAGGTGCATCTTTTCAAAGGAAATAAGAAATATCTTGTGAATCAAACATTTAACGATTGGAAGAGGCAACTGTATGAAATAGAAAACATAGAGGGAAATAAAATTTTAACTAAGCTAACTAATAGTCATAATCAAAAGTTTGTGTGTGATATGCTGATATTACCTCTTCTATGGAACCTTGATCTGTAACGATCAGTATTCTATAATATATACTAAAAAGAACTAGAACAAAAAGGAAATGATGCACAGATAAACTCATAAACGAAAAAAGAATATAGGCCACTCAGTTTTTTAAGATGCAAAGCATGATATAATTCATATATCTTAAAGAAGGATCAAAGAGGAAACTACTACCATTAATAGAATACATAACCGTATAAGTAAAATTGTTTAACCGAATGAAGTAAATAAAATGGCACCAGCATCACTTACATCTCAAACAATGGTCGTCTTTGTTGAGGTTGTTCAGCTTCAAAATATTCATAGACAAGCTCTAATTCGTCCGAGCTTGTAGAATCATCAAACTGTTTAGTGGTGTTGCCCGTTATTCTGGGCTGAGGAACAAGCACAGAAAATATTGGAACACCGCCTCTATTGGAAGAGTTTTCAGCCAACTTACAGGCCGTGGAAGCCTCAATATCAGAAAGCCTCCGGCTAGTGGCTGAAGAACATCTATGGCGGGGACTGAAAAGCTGAACTGCTGACAAAAAAGGAACAAAATATGCACGAAATGCAAAACGGTCAACACCCAATCTCTTTGAATTTTCACAATCTTCAGCTTTTACTTCTAAACCTAAGGACCCATGTTTCTCATACCACTGCCACAGATTTCCCAAAGTGAGGTTTGGTATCTCATGTCTACAGAGGGGTGCAATAGACACCTCATCAGGTGAGCAGGTTCGACAGTGCGATAATTTATTTGGTAAGGAAATGACTGGAGAAGCAGAACGAAGAAACCTTTCAAGCTCAGTAACAGGACAACCAATGGCCTTTTCAACAGCTTCCGATGCCAACTGTGCCCTGTAGGCGTCTTTTACCGCTTGCCTAATCATATTTGAAGCATTATCAACTGCAGTTTCAACTGAATTATTACAAATTAGAGCTTCAGTGCCAGATTGCTGAGAATTCTCAGCTCTAGATCCCTGTTCAAGACACTTTGTACTTGAATTTTTTGCACCATCAAAAGCTTCAGATTTAGGCATTTCCATTGCAGTATTTTCCAAATTAGAACTTTTCACAGCTTCTTTGTCAACACATTGTGAACCGCTTGAATGATCTAGCTCAGAACCTTTAAAGTCAACAGGTATCCATTTGTGCACGGTGGGCCCAGATAATTGATCATGTTTGCTGTGGTCAAAAGCAGACATATCTTTACCGCTTTCGAGGCCTTCAGTTCCTGTAGGATTGAAGAACACTGTGGACTGCCCATCAACTATCTCAGTTTGGCAACTATATTCAAGATGGGGTGGCATTGATTTACATTCTTTTTTGGCAGTTTGATCATTTAAACCTAATGATGATGCAGAACAGAGATCTACAAAGGGTTCAACCTCACTGAAACAACCTTCTAATTGATGAGCACGTCCACAAACATTGGAATCAACTTTTTCAGCTTCACATTCAATGCTCGAGCAGTCAACATTAGAGATACACTTGGAATATCCAACTAATCCTGTTTCCCGACCTAAATGTCGTGAAATATCCACTGCATCATTAAGTTCCATACCAATATTTGCACAAAGATTTGAAGTTGATTTGCCAGCATAAGACAACATTCTTGATTGATAATTTAACTCTTGCTTTGATCCAATACTAATTCTCCTTTTCAATTTCTCAGGTGTTTTGGCTTTCAGTTGGTTCTTATCTTTGCACGTTGATAATATCTCGGATTGAAAAACGTTATGCTTCTTTTTAACAGAGGAAGCTTTTTCCGAGCTATGAACACACTGAGAGTCGAATGACTCCACTTTTACCAGCCCAGAGCTGCATTCATCAGTGTCTTTTACACAAACTTTTTGCCAGGAGATATTTTTTTCCACAGAGTGGCCAAGAAACTTACTTAAGCTGCTTACCTTGGATGCGCTGGAACTTCTTGGGACTTTTCTACTTGGCTTGTGATTCATGTCCATGCTACTGCTGGAAGATGTATCAACATCATCAGCATTTGAAGAAACTGAAATAGAATCTAGCACAAGAGAGTCATTCGTCTCAGATAAGACGCTAGAACCTGAATCTTTCAAACAACTCGATTCATAAAGTGAATTCTGCACTATTTCCATGGTGGTAAATTTTGGAAAAGCAGTGTGGGCCCCACATGTAGAGTCAAATGATGCAGGATGAGAACTAGAACTAGTTCCCAACATATCCACTTCATCAATACCACCACCATTATCTTCAGAATTATTACAACTAGAATTAGGAGACAAAACTGTTGATGCACTTTCACACGAAACAGAACCTGTTGAATCTGTATTCTTACTACTGACATTTCCATCTGTTGAACTTCCATGTACACATGGCATGTCAGGTGAGCCAGCATCTAGCGAAAGCTTTCGATCCCTCTTCCCCTTCTTCTTTGCTTTCTTCCTATTATTTCTCTCATGAGGTTTAACCGATTTAGATGTACCAATATGGATATCAGATAAATTAGTAACATTATAGCCACTGTTGTTGACAGAAGACTGGCAACAAGATTTTCCAGGCAATACATTCCCTCTACGTACTTTGCTTGCCAAGGTTTTGCTTTGACAGTGCCGATGCACTTTTGCTCCAGAAAAAGTTCCATCTGTAAATGACTAAATATAGCAATTTATTTCAGTCCTAGGCCTTGTCCATTCCTTTATATGATCGAATGGGCACGGTGAAAATATTCGTGACACGGTGATTTTCACAAGAACGGGGGACAGAACACAGGAGGGACGCAACAAGAAAGATATACATGTTATTTATACCCTAGTATATTATTCAACCAATCTGAAAGATATACATGTCAAGAACATATGAAATTCCAATATTCTAAATTACTCAAATCAAGGTTTAAGCACTTTTAAAATTTGATGATTATTCACTAGTTAACTAAACATCATTATTCTATCATAATTTCTCAAATTGAAGAATCATGGATCTCCAGAACTGCTGAACCTATGTAATCATGGATCAATGCCCATTTAACCTTATTCTTGGATCTATAGCAAAAAATTTGCTTTTAATCACATGTCTGCCAACTCTGAGCCATGGGCAAGTATGTCCCCTATTTGTACAATGGGTGGTTCAACCCTAAAAAATACTGTCAACTAAGTGGACATTTTGAACGTGTATGAGATGTCTACGAGTTGTGTACAACACCGGTGCACCACCTCTTTTAAACGGTCTGTGAACTAGACTGTGGATGCAGAAAGTGAGTATGAAAATAGAAACTATCCATTTCACCTGAGATCCAGATTCTTCCTGTTTTCCAACATTGAGGCACTGAAATGGCAGAGTCACCGCTCTCCAGTTTCCATTAGCGTCCGCAGATAAGATTGTAAAGAATCCACACCTAATTAATTAACAAAGAGATACTAAATCAGATAGATATCCAAAAATTGGCAATTACAGGATGACAACAGCAATGTGAGTTTGTAAAGGCAATGGCGAACGGCAACTATACCACTAACTTCTGTAAAAGATAGGGAAATCCATGTACTAATTACTGGTGACGTATAATCCATTCCAAAAAGCAGTACTTCTTTCTTTGTTATGGTTACTATAAAATTTTGTACTTACAACTGTCATTCATACATAAAAATCGCCAAAAATTTAATCTTCCATGTTTAAGGAAATAAAAGGATCTGTATCTCATTTTATTGTACGCACAAACTAAAAACTTACGGACCTATGGTTAATGTTCCTCCGACCAAGAGAACACACTTCATCATCCTGACATCAACCAAAAGATCACTTTAAATAAAAAAAAAACAAAATGTCACCCAAGCCAAAATTATTTCAACTAGAAAAATTATAATGAATAAAATAGCGAACCACTTTTGCAGACGATTTAAAATTATTTCCATCCTGTAATGTCATTGATGCTGAACTGCTTCCTTTGTCAGCAACTTTCTGTCCGCTGCAACTTGTTCTTCCAAGGGAAATCATCCTTATCATCCCAGTTCAAGCGAAGAAGCAGGAGTAAAGAGAAAAGCTTTGGGTCCAATAATGAAATCATAAAGCTGTATCAATAGTAGAGACATCATATATTGAAATTCAATTTCTACATAGGGAAACACTACCTAGACTTTGGCAACTTTAGTCCATACAAGAAGCTTCAACAATCACCCAGTTGCACTATACAAAGCAAAGTAGTAGTCACAAAACTTTCAGGTAAAGCATGTTGCTCCAGCACAAGGTTAAAACCATAACAATACTTTCAAATTAGAAGTAGAAAACAGATGCCTACTTGCCACCATATTAGAGAAAGAGAGATGTGATGTGCACAAATTCTTCTTCTACTTAGATATATCTTTTACGTCATAGATACACAGATACCATAACCACTCCCTGGTATCAAGCTTAGAAGCTGCACTGCGTTTGGCTGCTTAGTTTTTAAGCCAAGTTTATATGTTTTTTTGGCCTAAATAAGCTAGATACATTCAGTTCTTTTCTTAATCAGAAATAAACTGGCTTATTTGCTTAAAAGTTGTAATTAAACAAACCCTACGGCTATTTATGGATAGGAAATACCTTAAAAGGATCCGGTCGCAATATATTCTACTCTACTGCTGAGCGAAATCTAACACAAGGTATGGCTAACTCAACTTTTTTCCTAGTCAAATGGCTTGATGAACCACACCTACTGGATAAATAGTATAACTAAACATGGAAAGGAGTCGGTAAACCTGAACAGACATATCCGTAACTCTTCCTGACACGATACAAAAAATGACCCAATTAAACTCCCTCTTGTCTCGTAATCATATGACATGCACGCAGTAGTGAGTTGTTTCCAACAAGCTTAACTCAACTTAAACACGGGTTAAAGATATTCCCTAGGGTCAAACAAGTAGATTCCTCGAAGAAAAGGTTAAAAATTAAACAAGGGCTACTTCATTAAAAATTTAAAAGGTGATACGGAGAACTAACCTTAAAAACATCCCACGGATTATAAAAGCATATAAATGATAAAATCCAATGAACCAAAATTATCTCTATGACTCTTAATCTCCACAAACACAAAGGGTGGAGGTGATCAATATTATTAAGCTGACGAATTCCACTTTTAATGTTTAACATTTACAGACCAAACAGCCGAAACGTACTTAGATTCATGCCAAAAAAGATAGAAGACAATTTGAGTATACAAGATAACATATAATGTACCACAGAACAGACAATGAATAAATACACTGAATGCGTATATGCTGGTGAGGAGGGCAACAACTTGATTTTCTTTCCAAACAATGTAAAACGTATACATCCAAAACGTAAAAAACTTCTTTTCTAATGTTCTCCTAGCACAAATTTCA
The DNA here is from genome assembly GCA_001753735.1 of Embelia ribes. NCBI lineage: Eukaryota > Viridiplantae > Streptophyta > Magnoliopsida > Ericales > Primulaceae > Embelia > Embelia ribes. The sequence continues at coordinate 1,941 of MKEJ01069271.1, read as the reverse complement.
AGACAATAGCACAAAAACTATTAGAAGCGCAAAAAATCAGAGAAAAGAGGACCCAAAAAGAGTAGCTAAAGCCGAAATTGGATGCCTCTCTAATGGCAGTGAAATTAAAAAAATTTAACCACAAAATAAAAAATTATCTCATTCAATCAATTCCAACCAAAGGTTGATACAAACTAATGTCCACAGAAGACGGGTATCTAACACTACAAAAAATAGTGTAATGGCAGGATGCAAAATCCTTACCAAAAACAGAATCTTATAATAAAAAATTGCATAGATAGTTTTGTAAATTTATTTGCAAGATTTTATATCTGTGGATAAAAATTTGCATCCATTAGTGTTAGATAACCATAGTGTTAGAGACCCAAACCCTAATGCCCACGTATCTTTAGATACATAGATAGATACATACATAATAAATAAATTAAATAATGACTAAACTTAGCTACAGATGTTTGACCACAAACAAGGGCCTACCGAACAATATGTGCACAAATTCAAATACCCACCAGAAATTGTACCAAAAATAAATAAAAAAAAGGAAAATAAACTAAGCGCAAGTAAAACATCCACCAATAAAATGAAAGAGATCCCTTAAATTTTGGATAAAATGAGATATGTACTATACACATGTATTTAGGGACAGATCAATAGCGGGCTGAAATATCAGAACTAAAACTAGAACAAAAAGAAATAAATATATACATATAGGACCCGAGCGATTGAACGAGAAAACATCTATGCATGTCCAATCAATTATGTATTAAAGCAGAGGCGTATATAATTCTATATGTACATACATACACTATACTAACCTGTACACTGAAGAGTGTAGAGGGTAGCACTGATGATTGAATTATATATACGCATATATATATATATATATACGAGTGTGTGTGTGTATTTAGAGAGAGAGAGAGAGAAGAAGAAGAGAGGTGAAGGCGTGGGTTTAGGTGAAACATGTGATTTAGTTTATTAATATATCCATAACATGTGATACGTTTTTTAATTTTGAAAAAATAGGAGACTAGGTTGTGTAAATATAAAATAATTAAAAATTTTCACTTTTGTCCCTATTATTTTACTTGAGTTTCATTTTACTACTTTTCTTTTTGAATTGAGCCTCCATCGTTTGTCTCGGTTAAACACGTCAACCCGATCGGATAACATTATTACGTTTCGTTACAATTGGGTTTAAGTATACCTAGTCTAAGGTTGCGATCATCAAATATAGTTAATTTTGCTTCTATACAATACATTTCATAATAAAATTAAGTATGGTCGTCATTAAATATCATTTCGGATTATAAACGAAATGTAAGGAAATTAAGATATGAAAGATACAACACGTAGCTCAAAGATGCAATCCACAATTTATTTTTTTTTGGAAATTACAATCCACAATTTATTGCTTTGGTCTTAAATGTAGAAACGTAATCAAATGCAAAAATATCATATGAAGAATAAAATGAACATAATTTTGAGAAAATTATCACTAAATGAAAGATAACGCTATGATATCTTCATGCAATTACCATCGAGAAGGAATATTTTTGTTGTGTTTTTGAAAAGTAAATGGGCTTATTTGATTATAGCTTATAAATTCAAACTTTTATATTGTTTTGTTTAATAGCTGTATAATATTTTGTTGAGTAACTTTTAAGTTCAATCTATTGTTATTTAGCATAAAAGCCACAAATTTTAAACATGATACATTCGAATTTTTTCTTAGGCTAAAATAAGCTTCTTGTTGTTTTTTCTTAACAGTTGCATCTAGAACGTACAACTGTTTACAAAAGTGCAAAATTAAAGTAAAATAAAAAAAAATGAGGGACGTAGTGAAATTAGCTGAATAATGAGTTAGAAAAACCAAGAATAGATCACTTGAAAGCAAGGCATAAAATGACCAAAACAAAAGTCACTAATACTTTTTTTTTTTTT
>MKEJ01069267.1:0-17819 GCA_001753735.1 Embelia ribes | reverse complement strand
CCCAGCGCCACCTCATCTCCGTAAACCTCTCCTCCCTCAACCTCACCGGCACCCTCCCCTCCACCATCGCCCACCTCCCCAGCCTCCGCCGTCTCTCCCTCGCTGCCAACCAATTCTCCGGCCCCATTCCCGCCACAATCTCTCTCCTCTCCTCTCTCCGGGAACTGAATCTCTCCAATAACGGCTTCAACTCATCTCTCCCTCCGCACCTCTCCCGCCTTGTCAACCTCCAAATGCTAGACCTCTACAACAACAACCTCACCGGCCCGCTTCCGGTCTCGCTCTCGCTCCTCCGTGATCTCCACCACCTACACCTCGGCGGTAACTACTTCTCCGGCACCATCCCGCGGGAGTACGGCCTCTTCCCCTCTCTCAACTACCTCGCCGTCTCCGGAAACGAGCTCGTCGGAGCTATCCCTCCTCAGATCGGAAACGTAACCACCCTCCGAGAGCTCTACATTGGCTACTACAACACCTTCACCGGAGAAATCCCGCCGGAGATCGGAAACCTATCTAACCTTGTCCGGTTCGACGCGGCTAACTGCGGGATCTCCGGCAAGATCCCTCCGGAGATTGGCAAGCTACAAAACCTCGATACTCTGTTTCTCCAAGTGAATGTTCTATCGGGTTCATTAACAACAGAGTTAGGGTTCTTAAAAAGTTTAAAATCGATGGATCTGTCGAATAACTTGCTCTCGGGCGAAATACCCGAATCGTTTTCGAAATTAGGAAACCTGACGCTTTTGAATCTGTTTCGGAACAAGCTCCATGGATCGATACCCGATTTCATCGGGGATTTACCCGAGCTCGAGGTTTTACAGCTCTGGGAAAACAATTTTACCGGTAACATACCGAAGAACCTAGGCTCGAACGGGAGATTACAGATTGTTGATTTGTCATCTAACAAATTAACTGGGAATTTACCCCCAAATTTATGCTATAATAACAGCTTGCAGACGTTAATTGCATTGGGGAATTTCTTATTTGGTCCTATTCCAGACTCATTAGGACAATGTGAGTCCCTGAACAGGATCCGAATGGGCGAAAATTACTTAAACGGGTCGATCCCAAAGGGGCTTTTGAGCTTGCCTGAGCTCACTCAGGTTGAGCTTCAGGATAACCTGTTGACAGGTGGGTTTCCTGCGACTGATTCAGTTTCGGTTAGTTTAGGCCAGATTACCCTTTCGAATAATAAGCTTATGGGTGATTTGCCTGCGAGCATAGGTAAATTTATTGCTGTGCAGAAGCTTTTGCTCAATGGGAACCAGTTCTCGGGCCCGATTCCTGCCGAAATCGGTAAACTGCAACAGCTTTCAAAAATTGATTTCAGCCAGAACAGGTTTTCTGGGAAGATAGCACCCGAGATCAGTCATTGTGGGTTACTGACATTTGTCGATTTAAGCCGGAACCAGCTCTCGGGGGAGATACCGACTGAGATTACGAGTATGCATATACTCAATTATCTGAACTTATCGCGTAATAATTTAGTCGGAACAATCCCATCTTCTATTTCATCCATGCAGAGTCTAACTTCTGTTGATTTTTCGTATAATAACCTATCCGGTTTAGTTCCCGGCACTGGCCAGTTTAGTTATTTCAATTATACATCGTTTGTAGGTAATCCCGAGCTTTGTGGCCCTTATCTAGGGCCTTGCAAAGATGGGATCCCAACTAACCCTCACAAAGGACATGTTAGGGGTTCACTTTCAGCTTCTGTGAAGCTTTTGCTTGTTATTGGATTGCTAGTTTGTTCGATTGCTTTTGCAATTGCTGCAATTATAAAAGCCAGGTCCTTGAAGAGGGCCAGTGAGGCTAGGGCTTGGAAGCTCACGGCTTTCCAGCGCTTGGATTTTACTTGTGATGATGTGTTGGATTGCTTAAAGGAGGATAATATTATCGGTAAAGGGGGTGCTGGGATTGTATACAAAGGGGTAATGCCAAACGGTGATCAAGTTGCAGTAAAAAGATTACCCGCGATGAGTCGGGGATCGTCTCACGATCACGGGTTTAATGCGGAGATACAGACATTAGGGAGGATACGACACCGCCACATCGTTAGGCTATTGGGGTTTTGTTCAAACCACGAGACGAATTTGCTTGTTTATGAGTATATGCCGAATGGGAGCTTAGGGGAAGTGCTCCATGGTAAGAAAGGGGGTCACCTTCATTGGGACACTAGGTACAAGATTGCTGTGGAGGCTGCTAAGGGCCTTTGCTATCTTCACCACGACTGTTCACCACTGATCCTACACCGAGATGTGAAGTCGAACAATATTTTGCTCGATTCCGGTTTCGAAGCGCATGTTGCCGATTTTGGCCTCGCCAAGTTTTTGCAAGATTCAGGAACTTCTGAGTGCATGTCTGCTATTGCTGGCTCATATGGATACATTGCACCAGGTATACTTTTAAAACTTAAAATTATTTTATTAATATGCAGTTCTTTCATTAGGAGTTGATTTGCTTCTAACTTTGACAACTATTGTTAATTTTGTTTCTATACTTTAGTTTATTGTGTTTAATCATCTGACTTGGATGCTTCTTTATCGTGATATGGACTCTGTTATTGTTATTGAAAGCATGTAAGAGTAACAATCAGTCCTTTTCCTTGGCTGTTGTTTTGGCATTCAATGACTAGCTGTAAGAAGTTTTGGTTTTGAACCGCACACATGTGCGTTGAGGGTCCTTGTCAACAAATTGATGTAGTCCAAAAATTGAACATAACATTAGAACTATGCAAATGTTGACAATGACAAAAATTTAACCTATTGGTGTTAATTAACAAATTTTTAATTTCAAGTAATTGGAAACAAATTGAGCTTTATGGCATTAACTATGTGGTTTATCCGTTGGTAAGACTGAACTCAATTATGCAGAGTATGCATACACCCTCAAGGTTGACGAGAAAAGCGACGTGTACAGCTTCGGTGTTGTCCTCTTAGAACTCGTTAGCGGGCGAAAACCAGTGGGAGAGTTTGGTGATGGTGTCGACATAGTACAGTGGGTACGAAAAATGACCAATGGGAACAAGGAAGAAGTGCTAAAAGTCCTCGACTCAAGACTGTCCACGGTCCCCGTACACGAGGTTATGCATGTATTCTATGTCGCTATGCTATGTGTCGAAGAACAAGCTGTTGAGCGTCCCACAATGAGGGAAGTTGTTCAAATTCTAACTGAGCTGCCAGTGCCACCAAACTCAAAGCATGAGAATGAGACACCGGTTGCAGAGTCCTCTCCGCCACCTGTCAACAGTTCAGAGACTTCGAATGCATCTCCACCGCCACCTGATCTTCTTAGCATCTGAGTGGTTCCTGTAACATGGTTTGGTTTGGTTTCAGTTTCCAAGTATCGAATTGGAGGCGTCTGCTAAGTTTATTGTATTCCTTTTCTTTCCTTTATGTTTCAATGTCTTGTTCGGGGTTTAAATCTTTAAACTTTAGGGTTTGTCAGGGTTTTATGTTTCAAATGTATATATAAGTATTGGTGGGGGTTTCTTCATGTTTTAGCGTGACTTGTGTTCATGATGTGGTTGCTAGTGGTACAGCACAGAGTTGGGATCTTGTGTGTGTCTCTGTTTATTCTAGCTTCTACACGCAAGAATGATGACAGGGACTCAATCTAAAATTGCGGAGCTGAGCATCGTAAAAATTACAAGAGGAGACCGAAGCTAATATAGGGAGCTAAAATTACTAACTATAAAGATTTTTACAGTAAAAATATAAGATATTGGGTGTATTTTATCTCATTAAGCGGCACTAAGTTCCTTATATTAAACATTTTGGCTTATTAGATAACAATGTCAATCCTAAAATCGTCAATTCTATAGCTTTTCTAGGTTTAGATTTTAGAAACAGGAGACCACTTTGAAATCTCAACCTTAGGCGCGCTATAGCTTTAATGTGGCTTAAATATGCTACCAATGCTAGCTAGGTTATGGGTAATAGTGATTTATTTATAAGTGTGCAATTAATTAATTGCATAAATTATATGGTATCCCCAAGGAGAGTGGATGGACCACAGGCTCTAAAGTCCAGCAGTGCCTTTCAAGTACCGAGACTATTATGCATTGATATATGAGCCTGGGTTGAAACTCCCACAGGCCAAAAATTGGACTTTGAAAATTTAATCCCAAGTCCTGTATGTACATATGTATGTATAGCAAGTGCTCAGCATTGATTGATTAGCGTGTTGCCGGTCTTTGGAAATTGAATCCCAAATCCTGTATGTATATGTATAGTAGGTGCTCTGCGTTGGTTGAGTAGCAAGTCGCCGGACGCTGAATTGAACACAGATTCTGAGCAGGCGTTTCAATCTTTTTTTTGCTTTTATCCCGTCCATTGATATTTAATCAAACGGTCTGCAATACACTCTGTAACTGCTCTCTTGTATATATATATATATATATATAAATATATATTTACTCGGTTTTTTGAAAAGTTATATTATTAGTGCATATAACATACAATCAAACAATGTTTAAAATGAATCACATTTATCAGAGAGAAAAAAAAAACCGAAAATTGTAATGGGAAACAAAAGCAGAAGACGTGCACTTAAAAATATAACAAAAACTAGAAGCGACGATATTATATATTTTTTAAATAAATAATATATGAATCATCTTTAAAATTAGTTATTAATAATCAAAAACTTTGTTTGATTGCGAAGAAATTTACAATTTTAAAATAAAATAATTTAGTAATACTATGAATATATTAGTAATATAGAAAAATAATTGAAATAGAATTTACATCTTATTTTTGCAAGTATCCTAGTGGAAAAAAGAAATTTTTTTAGAAACTTGCAAGTTTCCCGTACTAGCTTGGAAAATGAGAAGTTTCCTTGAGGAAAAAGATATTTGGGAAAACGAGTTTCCCATGTCCAATCAAATTTCCGAGTAACTATGAAATGAACTATTTTCATCTGAGGCTCTTGATTCATGGCACCCAACATAGGCAGAGGGGATCCAGACGGGCCACGCTCCCTGGCCTCGTAAAATTATTCGGGATAGGTATATGGTTTGAATATTTTGCCATCCCTCTACTTAGAGTAATTGGACTTAATACCTGTGGAAAGAACTTGGGTTTGTAAGGACCTCAACTACCACTCGATCCACGCACTAGATTCGCTCTGGGAGACGTGTTTGGATTTAGGAGGATTTGAGTGCTGCGGCAAATGGTTTCCGGCTTTTGAAGGTGAACATTAGTGAACCATAATATCTACAACTACACGAAGAACAGAGTAGTTCAACTAGTTTTAATAACATTTACGAGATAATTTATCTCGGTGCATATTTTTCACTCCCACAGAGGACCCGAATGGCTAATTTTGATTCTTTTGTTTATAGTAACTAAAAAATGTTATCATCTGTTGGAGAATTAAACCGGGCAATTCCCATGGACAACAATATAGGTTCTATGCAGCAGGTTACGAGCAGTTCAGCTTTACCAATAACGTTGGCACGCGGTTTTTCTAGTTTCAATTGTAAATTGTAGCACCCGTTGCGGGTGATTTTTTAGTTTCAGTTGTAACTTTCATTTTCCAAAAAAAACTTTCATTTGAATAGGTAATTAACATAGACAAAAGAATTGTAACCTACCATTGAAATAAGAAAAATACAGTTAACAATTTGTTATACAAATAGGACATTCTGTATTTGTCAACACTTGATTAATTATGGGGCAACTTCGAAATTGGTGTGTACGACGTTATTAAATGACTAGGGAACAAGGAAACTTATCGTTTAAACTCATTACAAATTCACGAAAACTAAGTTTATATGTTCCTCGTGACTACGAGGTATAAAAAACGGAGACTATGCATGTTTCCTATTTACATCTTCAAATAGCGATCTCTCGTGAGTGTTAATTGGAACACAGAGTGCTGTGTGTTTCTTGGCTTTGCCTACATAAATTGCAAAAAAGGTTTATGTTAATATTGACAATATTGGGGCCATAGTTAAAACGTAAAACTTTCGAAACTTACACAGCTTGAGGCATGGTTGCTTAAAACCTGGATCCTCAGCTGTTGCGGGAGGCTCCTGACCGTATATCATTTCGCAACTCATATCCTCAAAATCTGCGTACCGTAAGCGTTTGAGATTCAAGTTAGAATTCATAATATCAAGTGCATTACAGAAACTAATATATATATATATATATATATATATACACACACACACACAATAATAATGCTATAGTAGAATGGAATATGCTTACTGGGAACCATATTAACTGGCAATCCAAATGAGTTTTTGATGAAGGTCTGGGAGGGCATTTTGCAGAGATTTAAACACATTCCCACACAATTAGACTCCTCCAAAAACCTGCAACTTTTGTGGTTAAGGGAAGCCGAAACAATCCAAAATTCTTATAAAAGATATCAAAACTTACTTATCTACCAAAACTTTGTCATGGTACACTAGAATCAACTAACTCTTCCAAATATTGAAGCGATATATATCATTGAAGCAACACTTCTCTCGTCTCAGTTTGTTGGGTAGCGACACGGCAACTAACAAAATTGACTCGTAATGACATATTTACCATGAATAAGTTCCCAAAAAAATAGACTGATGAACAAAAAAAAAAAAAAAGTGCAGCCTTCAAGATTTAGCATAAAAGGACAGAAAGTTAAAAACAAATCTACTCTAATTTGCGTGTAAGATTGTGCAAGAAGTGTCTCTTCGACTACCGTAAGCACTTAGTATCGAGCTAGAAATTTGTCTTGCAATTACTATTTGAAGCTTCGTAATTATTTGGCAATCTATGAGCGGAAATGAAAAAGAAAAACGGTACCTGCACTTCTTAATATGGACAACATTCTTTTCTCGTCCTCCGTTGAACTCAGACTCCCTTACCTTTTTTCACAAAATATTACAAATATTTGAGTAAACAATGAAAATAAATGGTTCAATTAGGTCCATCAAAATAGTACACACGGGTTTAAAAACTTTCTAAAACTAAATTCCGAGAAGAACATGCATAAAATGTACCTCGCAAGGTCCAACTAACCAAGTGAAAAACACCGTAGTGAAAACTGCAAAATATTCCCTTGTGAATTTAGAGTTTGGCAGTAACGTCCTGATCTGCCATGTTCGATGAGACGCTAAATTAGAATAATATTATGCAACTGTATCCATAATCATAATGTATACATGGTAAATTGAGACAAATTCTGTTATTGGAAAAAAATTATGATTTTAGCCACACTTTTAAAGGATCCTCCAACGCTAGTATGTTGGCCTTTTAGAAATCCATGGACAAATATATGAGCTATTTCAAGTCATCGATTGTGATTTCGAGTAATGGATTTTAGGAAATAAATAAGGAAGTGTTTAAAGTAAAACAAGTAGATAATCTCTAAATAGTCTATAGCCAAGTTGTAAGTAACATACATGCTATTGAATTGGTGATAACCCTTCCAATTTTTATTTCATCTTTAGCCAGTTCTAATATATATGAAGTCAATGAAGGCATAACTCGTAAGACAACTCGTATGCTAAAACATTAAAACAAAGATGAAATGAAGAATTGCCATTGCAAGAATAGGCCTCGGGATTGCTTTATCAAGAGCTTTCAAGACTACGTCGCGTTGTTCGATCAGACCAAAGTTACGGGATGCTGCACTAGCTGCCTCCACCAAGCCATCATACCCGCTCTTGTCATTCCGCAATCCTGAATTTAAAAAAACAAAAGTGAAATATATAAAATTCATATACATGTCATTCCTCAAGCACCAGAGTTCGATAAACCAGTGAGCTACCAAGTATCATTTATAAATTTCCTATTGAAATAAAATGTCTTATGTCAGTAAATTTTTCTATGACAAACTTAAAAACTAAATTTTTTCAAATTTTTGTTACATAATCCATTGCATGGGACTTCCACTAGTTAATTCCGTGATTTAAAGCTTAAAATCAATTGATACATTTATATACATAGACACGTAATCTCGGGTTGATCTTTTACCACTTTGTCAAAACGAGTCGCCTAAAAAAATTTAAGATTGAATTCTTTAACATAGAAAATATTGAAATGACCTGTTGCAGATTGCACAGCCTGAGAAAGATAATTAATAGCGGCGATGTTAAACCAACTATCTTTGTATGTAGTTTTCGTGCTTCGTATTTTCTTGACTTCATCTGCTGGTCTACTAAGAACCGAGAGAATCGGAGACCTATTCAGGAGGTTAAATTTCCGGCCTATCGGACTTAGAAAAAGGCTCCTGTTGTGCAAAACAGCAGCTGCTTCCATCTTTTGTGCCTTACAAATTCCAAGTGTATGACAGATTATGTTGGCCGGCTTCTTTATACATGTATCCACATATATATGTAAAGTGTATGTATGTATGTATGTATGTATTCGTACTACCTATACAGGAGAGAGGGAAAATGAGAGGAGTGCGAATTGCGTTTTAGCACCGTAATTTATTTGAATTATTTCGAGAATTTGAACTCTGGTAGTTAATAGAAAATACTTTGTTGGAACAATGTGACAGCGAAGGTTTGATTAAAGTGTCTTAAACAAAATAAATTCTTGATCCTTCCGCCGTTGCCGAATTTGAAATACATATGTACAAATTTTAAAATAAGTACTTACATTGTAATCGAGGAAAACTTGATAATCATCTGATAAATTAGCTAGTTATGACCGGTACAAGTTTGTTGTTGTTCGATCTTTGGGCTGTTGCAGAGCTTGGAAATATGCACAAAATTTAAAATAAGTACTTAGTTTTCTGTGCAAACAAATTTAAATTTGTCAGTTGTAATATGTGCAAGTTTGTAGTTTGTAACGTGAAATTGGTTGTGATTTGATTAGTGATACTCGTAAAGTTTCTAATAATATAAGGTGCATATACATCATATATATGCATGTGTACGTTTATATAAGAGAGACAAATTCTATTCCAAATTAAAAATCATATTATTATTATTATTATTATTATTATTATTATTATTATTATTATTATTATTATTATTATTATTATTATTATCATCATCATGACTAAAAAAAAGGTGATCGTTGTTGTGAAAAAGGAGAAAAAAGAAAAAAGTTAAAACATTGGTGGATCGAAAAGACGAAGAGGGTAGGCTGACAAAATAACAAATTTCGGAATCGTCGAATAAGTTAGTAATAATTAATACGTACAAGTTTGTTATATGTGTTAGAATTTGAATTAATTAGAGCTACTTTTAATGTTTCTGCCAACACTAACCACTAAAATGAAGGTGAATATAACATAGCTCAGAAATTGAAATTTTGCTTTTGAAGGCCTTTTTCTTTAGCAATAAATATAAAGGATTATGCAGCAAATAAAATTCAAAATTGAATAAGAAAAGGCAATTGACACAACACACGGAAACATTATCAAAAAACAAAAAATTGCCGAAATGGAGAAACAATTAAATAAAATGTTAAAAAGAAACCACAAAAATTCCAAATGAAACGACAAAACAAGACATTGAAGGATTACAAGAAAAGCTCTAATCTTTGATACCCTTTGCTAACGGTGTCACAAGTTGCCATTTTATTACATATACATATACATACATATATATATATATATATATGATGTGTATATATGACAAAGTCAATCGTTCTTGTATAGTAAAGTCATCTTTGTAATGCCGCCTTCAAGCACTTTTGCAGCTAAAATATAAATCTAATTGAAAGTTTTCTGTTCTTGCAGTGTTTTAGCTTTTAAGTTATGATGTAAAAATTATATTAAATCATAGCTGTCAGATCTAATTTTAAACTGATCTGAAGGTAAAAAGGCAATTTGGAGAGCGGGTTACTCTTATCGTAACTTCACCGCAAGTCAAAGTCCCCGCACTTCTTTATAGTTATATTATTTTATCCTCAATCCTTAACGTCTCCTTTCAATTTACCATTAATTCTTTTATTCGTTTTAATTTATCCAAATCTTGTCTCTCATTAGTTAATTCGACCCAATATCCAATTCCGTTAACTATTTAAATATCATTAGATTTTTCTAATGTTTTTCCATAATTTTTTTTTATAATTTTACTGGTTTTATTGAAATTTTTGTGATTTATAACTATAAAAAATTGAAAAAAAATACTTTCATAACCAGAGACTTTTTTTCGAAATTTAGAAATAAATATTTGTAATTTTTTCAATCACAAACTAGAAAAAATTTTGGATTTTTAATTCCAACATAAAAATACATATTTTTTACGATTCACACATAATTAAAAGATATAGGGTAAATTGAAACAAATGAAATAATACGGGTAAATTAAAACGAACCAAAAAGCATAAGAGTAAAATGGAATTTACCATTACTTTACTTCACTTGATAGGCACTAGTTTTTGACTTGCGAATTGTTCTGTAATTCTTGACAGTTATTTTTTCAGCATGTTTTGCGATTTTATGCTTACATATTTGCAAATTATTCCCTGATTCTGCATAATTATTATTCAGCACAATTTGCAATTTTTATGCTTGCGGATTGTTTTTGCCATTTTTATGCTACATACTTTCGGATTGTTATCTAATTCCGCATTATTATTTTTCAAGCATACATTGCTATTTATATGTTACATATCTCGCTACGATTTTGCAAGCCGTTCAATGACGTTGAAAATTTTTAATTCTAAAAATATATATTTGCGAAATGCGGAATCATTTATGTTTGATTCTGGAAAGACAGATTGTTATATTTGACAAATACAACAATGCGATCAAAACATTTGGATTAAATAAATTCAACAATCAAAGCATTTGGCAAAATATTTATATGTTTTCACTTCAAATTCGCTCCACCTCTGATTTTGTTGCTAACAAGTTATTGTAATACAATAGTAACACTACTTTTTACTAGAGCGCTTTCTTTAGTCTTCATTTTCCTAAATTCCTAATCTCCCCTTTTCGCTTCGCCTTTCCCTACGTTCAAACATCCAAGGCGGAAAAAATCAGTTAAACATATACAGATGCAAAGATCTATAACAGAGAATCAGTCAACAGATAAAAGCTAAAGATTGTTTCGCACTTGTCAAATCCACCTACGCGTAAAAGCACCAAACAAGTTCCAGTATAGACGCTCAACTACAGATGTTCGAATCGAAATTACATACACATGCGGAATTAGCCAAGTCAATATTACCACCCACAAAAGTCACCAAAACCAAACACATAGGACGCTTAACAAGGGTTAAAAATCAGTTCTTCGAATCAAAAGCACAAACTAAATTTCTTTTAAAACACACCCTTCAAAGTCCCAACATTTCCTTCTCTATTCTTCATTCCCTTTAATCACAAACAGGACAACCAGAAAGGGGAAGCAAATAAAATCAGTCAATACTTTCCAAATACATAGAAATGGAGAATCAAACAACAGACTACGGAACAGAAGTTTGTATTATTTCTCGTTGTCTTTAAACAAGATGGAATGACCCAGTCGCATGGATCACATCCAACCCTACAACTTAGGAAACACATGTCATATAATCTGATCAAATATATATATGTTATATCAGGGAAATGCTAAACATACAACACACCACACTCGCTGGAGATGACCTCAACTACCATGCGTGGTGCATGGATTTCGCACATTGGGCGTGGACGGCTGACTGCACCCCACGCATATTTGAAGGAGAAACAGTAGTTCTACAAAGGAAGAAGTAGTTCCGAATATCTGAATATTTGAAGGAGAAACATTAGTTCTACAAAGGAGAACAAAAAAAAAAAAATTGAAAGGAGAAAATAAATCATTCAAGCATATCTGAATGCAAAGATCTGCAATGGAAAATCAAACAACAGGCCAAGGCACAAAAGTTAGAACTATATAAAAATTGTTACCCAATAAAAAGCTAAACAAATTGTAATACTTGTCAAGCACACATAAAGTCTTCAAAACACCTTCATAATCAAACATAGATGATCTACGCTTATGCTAAATTAACTGAGTCAATAGCACCCATCCACAAGGTCACTAAAAAACAGTTTCTAATCAACTTCATAAACTAGGTTCTCATTCTTTGGCAGTTTTGTTAATGAGGGACTTGTGAATGTGTGGTATAACACCACCACCAGCAATGGTACCCTTGATGAGGGTATCGAGTTCTTCATCCCCTCGAATGGCTAGCTGAAGATGCCTTGGTGTGATCCTCTTCACTTTCAAATCACCTCGGCTGTTAGGTACTCAAGAATTGCAGCTGAGTAGACTGCTGTTGTGTCACCCACTCACCCATGAGCTGTAGTCCTGGTTTTCAGCTGCCGATGGATCCGACCAACTGGGAACTACATTTTCACAAACACAAGAGAAAAGAAAAAGAATATAAGATTAGAATTTAATTATAATTTACATATGTAAGCATATCATATGAATCAATACCCCTCTACTCTTTAGTAGTACCACTTTGTCATGCCCCACTTTATGTGGGTCACATAGTTAAAATTCAAGTAGGAAACAGAACTCATTTGCCACAGGGCATATGTCTCTAGAATCATTTTTGATATGGAAAATGGTAGACTTGTAATACCCTATTTCAGTTTCCACTATCGACAGTGTCCACACTGTCAACAGTGTGAACCCACCTCATCGACATCCCCAGCTGGGTTGGCTATTTAACAACTTGACACCTGCCTATTTTATCTGCTTATATAAAACCCATATTGTCGCTTTCTGCTCATTTTAGCACAAAAAACAGACCAGAAGAGAGAGAGGAGGAAAGAGAACTCAGTCTCTAAAATTTAGAGACTTGCTTGCCATAATCAAGCTTGCATACTATTTTCAATTGTTTTCGTTCGTTCCTCCTGGGTAAAACTTAGTTTCTCCCTTCTAAATTTTGCATACATCCATTTTTTTCTATACCAATTAATTATATAAGTTAGTAAATAGCTTAACTAAATTAGTTTCTACAAGTTACGTTTGGCAATTACTCGGTATTTTTGTCATAGGGGCAGCCAAGTTCCTCTTCTTTTTCCGATAATTCCCATAAATTTTATCAGTAGTTTAGCACTCCATTGAGAGGCACGAGTTAATTACGGGCAGTCGACCTTACAATAAATTTTGCATGATAATTGTATGCTTTTGCATGTGTTATTGTTTGGCACATGTTTCTTCCTTTTATGAAGAAAGATGTTTTGTGATGATTATGTTTGCTTTGAGATAAATTATGTGCAGCTAGTAGCTATATAGAAAATTCATTAAATTCTGAATTTTGCATTTGAGAAATTATGGTGAAATTTACGTGTGGATAATTTGAAAAAATTGTAATATTTGTTGGGAAATATACCTTCACTCAGCGACTTTGATCCATAAGAAATGTGTTTTGTTCGGGATTCTGTAATTGGTCCCAAACCTCAGAGCCATCTTTTATTTAGTTTTCGAAATAAAATATAGATTATTAAGCACATTAGGGGAATTTTCCCTTTTTGGTCAGACCTCATGTGAGGTTCATGGTGGGTACGGCAACTCGACCAAAAATCTTTATGCATTAAATCCCGAGTCTATATGTTTCCCAATACAATATTACGCCCATGATAAAGAATATTTGAAGTTATGTGTATGGAAATTTTTATTGTCTGAAGTTGGTAAATTCATGTGACGGGTAAAATTTTTGTGCAATGTGAATTGCTTGCCCTATGTACAATGTAATGTACTGAATATTGTTCATAACTAATCCCGTTTGCCATTTTACTTGTAAAACTATGCATCTCCAAAAAAAGGCGCCCGAAGCGCTTAAAAAAATTCCGAGTAATTGCTTAGAAGTAGCTTCTTATTGGAGTAAAAAAAGGGTATATGTTTAATGTATGCTTGTGAACCGTATAAGATAGTGGTAACATTTTAGGACAAAATAACTTTGTATAAATATATTTTGTCAGTCAAGCCAGAAGTTTGTAGTCAATTATATTTCAAAAGGCTCATAAAGTTGTAAAACTTATATTTTCGATATATATATATATTGTATTGTAATTATTGCATTTGGTCGCATGGCGATATTAGAGCATTTTTGGGTAGTTCTGTAGTGTATTATTGTATATTTTAATATAGGTGTTTATTATCAAATTTGCATCTTCAAGTTTCTTAAAATCTGGGGCATGACAAGACTAGCGGTCAGAAAAGGTAGTCAATTGGAGACAATTACCTGGAACTAATTTTCTTCAAATAAACATATCGAGCAAAACTGAGATACCAATTCGATTACAATCCCCCAAAGTAAGCATTTCCCACAAATCGATACCTTCTAATTATTTTAAGATCTTTTTATGGGGACCCTATGAAGACACCATAATTAATTCAAGTAGGGGACACCTTATTGTCGCATAGAACGCAGTAAGATGTACAACAAAGGGATAGCAAATATAGAAGCTACAAAAATGTTTTAGAAAACATAGAAGCTAAAAACAACCTTTATCAATTACTTGGGAACTGAATTTTACAAACAGATCAACGAAACCAGGATAACAATATGATCACAATCCAGAAAAAAGTTAGTATTTCCCACAAATCAATACCCTGTAATCATTCTAAGTATCCTTTTATCAGGACCCTATGCAGACACCCTAACTAATTCACGTAGGGAATCCCTTATTGTCACATAGAACGCAGTAAGATGTACAGCAAAGGGATAGAAAACATAAAAGCTAGAAATTTAATCTAGAAAACATAGAAGCTATTAACAACCTTTATCAATTACCTGGGAACTAAAAATTTTCACATAAACAGATCAAGCAAAACCAAGACAGAAGTTCGATCACAATCCAGCACAAGTAAGCATTTCCAACAAATCAATACCCTCTAATCATTCTAAGTATCCTTGTATCATGAGCCTATGTAGACATCATAACTAATTCATGCAGAGGACACCTTATCGTCACATAGAAGAAAATAAGATGTACAACAAAGGGATAGAAATTTATCTCATTTTCATAGCAATCAGTATGAGACTGAGCAAGAAAATGACTGAATTTAAATGCTGTAAAAAATTGAAACATAGAAGAAAACCAGTTTTTTCCAATAAACCGAATAAATAACATCTTGCAGTCCAAAAATTGGTTCATGATGAATTTGATTTGTTAAAAATAAAGTTACAAGGCAAAGATATGATTCAGCAATGAGATAACAAATACCACCTAGGATTGAGAGAAGCACAAGGACCATGGAACCCAATAGTGTTTACTAACTAGTGGGACCTTTGTATCCTCTGCTTCTAACCAATGTGGCACTAGCAACTAGGACCACTGCATTATCGGATTCTAAGAACCAAATCAACTATCGCATAAACCCATAGAACTATTGTGAGATGATTTAATTGTAGGAGTGTCGTGTACTAACAAAATAGTTCCCACCATTGCCACCACACTAAAATCCACAATAGTTACATTGGAATTAGGTATAATCGTATAGAATGAGATAAATGGCTACCTTATAGAAAAACTATAGATGTCGCTTCGCCATGTAGCTTTCTGTTATTTTCCATTACAATATGATAAAATGCAGCAAGAATCCTAACTACAATTAACAGTTCATTTCCAATAGAAGTTCTAGAATTATTTTTGATATAGCAACTAGTAATGAGACTAGTAGTCATAAAAGGAGTTGACTGGAGAAAATTAATCTAAAAAGCATAAAAGCCAGAAACAACCTTTATGAGTTGTCTGGGTACTGAATTTTTTCAAACTAACAGATCAAGCGAAACCAAGATAGCAGTTCGATCACAATCTAACAAAAGTAAGCATTTCCTAGAAATAAATACCCTCTAATCATTCTTAGCATCCTTTTTATCATCGCCCTACGCAGACGCCATAAGTCCATAACTAATTCATGCAGGGGACACCTTATTGTCACATAGAACGCAGAAAAATGTACGACATAGGGAATTGAAATCCATCCCGTTCTCAAATATAGCAATCAATATAAGACTAAGCCAGAAAATCAGCCAACTTAACTACTATTAAAAAAAAATTTGAAACCATGGAAGAAAGAGAACAATATTCCAATAAAACTGAATAACTAACATTTTGCAATTCAAAAATCAATTCATCTAGGGTTAATAAAAGTGGACTCTGAAAAATTTGTTTTGTCAGAAATTAAATTGCAGGGCAAAGAAATGATTAACAAATGAGATAATTGAATAAGATGATATTTTTTTCTCCTTAGGCAAGCAACCTATTGCAGGATATATGCCTTATGTTACTTAACCTACGGCGCAACTACAATTATACTGTGCTAATGTTAGTATTCTTGCAGCACGGTAAGCCAATCAACTACTGCCATGCAATTACAAGAATCCTCAATGCCTGGCTTGCCGATATACTCTTTTGGCTATAAATAAGTCCGTTATATCTCCACTTGAAGATATAAAAAATCTCATTCTCTATATATATTACATACATCCATATTAATAATGTTTTGTGTAGTCGCTAATGTTGAGCGTCAGAGGATCCGTATCTAGTAAATTCAGTCCGGATCCTAATTGGGTTCTCTCCGGTGCAAGATGCACGGAGAAGGGAACAAGAATTCATATGGACACTAATTTCTACAACCAATAACCACATGAATACTAGTTTAAGCATACAGGCATTTATCCAAGTAAGCAAATACTTGGACAGACACGTGGGTACTTGGCAAAGTACATAATTATCTACCAGTGTACACGGATACCCAAATGGGAAATGGGAAGACACCCCGAAGGGTAGTATTTAAATACAGTAAACCATTAATGATTTAAGTTGCCATCAAAGTCCTAATGAGTCCCTTAGGCATATCAAGTTCAAATATAATAATAAATGAGGTCAAATAAATTCCATTATCATTTTTTGAAAAGGAAAATATGAAATTCAACTAAAAGACAATTTTATTTTATTTTTAATTTTCACCCTGCTATGGTCTATTGAAGAGTTGTTTTTGTTTAGATTTGTGAGATTTTAGCATTAAAGCAATAGGTATTTTGATTTTTAAATAAAAGTTGGTGGTGTTCTATCCACTTTGGGTTAAAAGTGGCACATTTTAGTAAATAGTTTTTAAATTGATTCATTTTGGTAAAAAAATTGTTTGTTGTAAGCATTCTTACGGGGTTGAAAATAGGTAAAGGATTGCCCTTACATAACAACCTAAATGCCGAACGTATAAGAAAAAACATCGGATTTGTTTGCTACTTTGGTTGTAACTTTTAAGTAAAAAAATACTAGATCTTACCTTACTACGAAAGAATTGTATCAAAACATGTTAAAGTTTATAGCTTATTTAGGTCTAAATAACAAAAAAAACTTAGCTTTCTAAAGCAAACCAACTTCTGAAAAGCAGAAAAGCTTAAGGTTAAAGGCTACAACTAAACAAGTGCATAGACACATATCGACGGATACATTACATTACATATAACAAGGGGGTAGAGATGGTTAGTACCTGGAGGCCAGCCCGGGAAGAGCAAGAAATGGAGAGCTTCTTGGCCTTGTCCTTGTCTTTGTTCCCACCTGCTGGTTTCTTCCCTGCCACTAGCCCCTTCCCTGCCATTCTCTCTGGCTATATCTCTCTGAAAATCTGAATCACAATTAGTTCAACAAAGAATATGCAAATACAACCCGAATTTAACAAGTATGGTGTTTATTTTGTCACAGATTTCAAGCAAATAAGGTAGTTTTTTGTTGTGCAAATAAAACCCCAAGGTAGTTTATTTACTGTTTAGTTATAGTTTTTATAAAAAAAAAGCTAGGTTATTTCAGCATGAGAAAAAAACATTGATGCATTCGGCTTTCTCATTACAGTTTGCTAAAGATTAAACAGTAAGTCAGCTCAATTCAAAATTTGCGCAGCCAAATGTATATAATTTTTAAACAAAAAATAGAAAAAC
>MKEJ01069258.1:0-13904 GCA_001753735.1 Embelia ribes | reverse complement strand
TGCCTTATCTTTAGAAGAAGGACGCAAAGAAGATACATCTGGACGTGAAGAAGCCAAAGAGGTACCAACAGTAGGGGACGACATCCTGGAGGATTGTTTGTGTTTAAACTCCATGAAAGCCTTGAAGCCGAACTCCACATCCTTGGTAAATTTAGGATCAGGAAAAGAAAATTTGCCTTTACCCAAATAGGGCTAGCCTTCGGCACCTTGGCAAGTTCTAAACCCCTGCAGTACATGTTTCGGGTCTCAAATTACATAACTTCTTTCACCCAAAGGTAAAAGAAGATGTCTTTGTGTTCCACTCCTCATACCTTGCCACAAGCTTCGCTATCCTTTCATCATTCTCTTTCATTAACATCTTCCCCTTATCTCTGGTCTGAACCAAATCTTTCATCTGTTTATCCTTCCTGATATTAGCTTTAGTCAACTCTGAATTTTTCCCTCTACCTTGGCGATCCTCTTCTCAAACTCGGAAGCTTTCCTTTCGGCCTCTTCTTTTTCCTTCAAAGTTTTTTTGAAAACCCTGCTTTTCTCATCAAGTAGTAGTTTGGTAAGCTCGGCAATTTGCTTATCATGAAGGTCGAGTCGAGCTCCTCTTTTGAAATAGTTTGCTTATGAGCAAGTTCGGCTGCATGATTGAACTATTCGTAATGATGTCTAGATAATAGCATACCAAGTTAAAAGGCGCCCTGTTCACGTAAGAAGGCAATAGAGATAAGAAAGAAGGAAATAAAAATTAGAGGAGGCCAAAAAGATAAATAGTGAATTTTCCGAATAAAGTTTATCCATGTACTCTGAGCTAAGAGTTCCCGTGATTTGCTATAAAGTTCTTTATAAAATCTAGCACAAGTTCTCTACAGCCCATTAAAATTTCCTACCCCATCAAAGCTAGATGGAATGCTACATGAGCTATATTCACCCACTGGATCCTCACTCTCGGTCTCACTACTCTCCTCCCCAATTTTGATTGCATCCAATGAATATTTAGATTATGAACCACCCTCCTAGTTTTTAGCATCACCAGCATCCTTTTCTTGAGTGGAACCAAAAGGCTCGCCTCTATTTTCCTCTTCCTTACCCTCCTTTCCTTCCCCCTCCCCAACAATACTTAGGCTATTGCAAAGATGAGCCAAGGGATCAAAATTAGCCATTTGATCAAATTGATCAAATGGGTCAAACTCTTTCAAAGACTCTTCTGCCATATATCTCATCGCTTCCTCCTGAACCCTATCATATATGTCTAGTAGATATATTGGGAGTATATCATTCCTAGTAATTTGGAGATCCCCCATCTACAAAATTGGTGTCATCCTACTGGCGCTAGCTTCACAAACGGTGTTCGGAGTAGTTAACACCGCCATAGTAACCTCGCCGGCTAAGAGAACCTGAGAAAATAACCCTCTTCTCTTTTTCCTCTTTCCTGGCTTTTCAATTTCAGAAGCGGACCTTTTTTCTTTGTTCATTGTCGAATTATCTCCCTCAGCGTCATCCTTCAAGCCATAAGGAAGCTTATCAGAGCCAAACAACTTATGAGGACAATGCGCATATTCATCTATCCTATCTGGATCTTTCCACTCTAAAATTTTGGTAAGGTTAATTAATCTCTCTTTACTCGGTTAAGACAAATGGGGTTTCTTCCCAATATAGGGACTCTTATTGATCTGAGCCTTATCTTCCTCAGAAACCCACTATCCCTATACAATTACCCAATCATCCTCGACACCTTTATTCAATGTCGTGAATGAAAATATTATCTGCTTCGGATGCTCGGGGTAAAAGGATTACACATCTTTTACATGAACTAGATTGTAGCAATAGGCAATTTCTACTACACCTGGGTTTACTCTGACTACTCTGTTTAAAATCTCGATACTCCTAATAATCTGAAGGGTATTCAATGTTATCTGAGACAATGCAAGCTGAGAAGCTTGCATAAAAGAAATTAACAAAGGAAGGATAGGAAGGGTTATTACTTCAGAATATAGGGAACTCAGGTATACCCCAATTTCATTCTTGTCACTTCAGAGGACACCTTAGGCTTCATCCTCAGTTTCACACATTTAAACTAATATGCTAATTCTTCTTCCATATTTCTCTAGAAATCTGTTTCTGTCAAAATCCTTGATCAACTTCAATATTGCCAATTGCAACAACTTGGAACTATCTGTTGATAAGCCTGACCTCTTTGAAGCCCTTAAATCTTAGTCTAAAGGTACTCCACTTCTTTCATCTCTCGCCGATGTTTCAGCCATTAAACTCAAAATGCAAAATTTTCTAGAAAGAGGAAATGATGATCCCACAAGGTGTTTTGAATAATTTGAAAATAACAAACGAGCTAAATGGAGGCTCTCTACCCCTCTTTACAGTGAAATCACGATCACGAAGAATAAGGGGAAGCCGTTTCAATTATCAAAATTTACTGTAGATGATAGCTAAGCTTATTTCTAGGCAATAAAGCTACATGGTCATTTCTTGAGATCCTTGTCCAAAGCCCAAGGCCAATAATTTCTGGCCATATGTATCATTGTGAAACCCCTGCAAATTACTATTCAAGTAATAACTGCTCCGAACCAAGACCAGCATAGTCCACATTAGTTGGGGAGCAGTAAGAGGTACTCCCTTAGGACAAATGAAAAGTTGAAATTTCATTTCAAAGTAAAATACATAAAAATAAAATAAAAATAAATAAAAATGAAAATTTTATGCAGCACTAACATGATAGGACTAAGAAATAGTAGCACAAATTCGTATATATTATTAATATATATGCTGAGTAAATAGAGACAACAAAAGAAAGGATACACTTTATAACTAAATAGGGAATTACATAAAGTTTTTCAGGAAAATAATATCCTCCCCCTAGAAGTATTATTTTTCTCTCTCTCTCCCCCTTCCTCTCCCTTAGCAACAGCCACTCTTTCTCCATGCTTCGCCAAACTAAATCACAAATAATAGTATACGAATCCGATCATCGTCTCTGTCCCAAAATCTACATTATTAGGGTTTCTTCATTCTCCCCCAAATCGCGGAACGTATCAGTATATACACATACACTATTTTGTATCTAACGCTGCTGTCTGTCTCACAACAGATCAGAGAGAGAGAGAGAGAGAGAGAGAGAGAGAGAGAGAGAGTTGATGCCGAGGCAGAAGGGGGTTGAGGAGGAGGGTTTTGTACTCGGATCTTCCAAGATCCGCAAACGGGGCTCGCCTTCTTCTTCCTCATCATCACTGTTACAGAATTATAGGTGAAAATGGGAGCACAAATTTTCTTCTATAATGTTTTTGGCTCAGGATTTTTGCAGATTTTTGTTAGAAGAATATGCAATTGTCAGTAGAGCTGCTTATATGATTGTCTGAGCTTTTAGCATGATTGATTTATGGTTTGTTTGGTGGCACCTTTTTAAGCAAAAAAGCTAGATTTTTTTATGAATTTTTGTATGTTTAAGAAAAAATCTGGATGGATCCAGCTAAAAGCTTACCAGAACACCAAATAACCGTAGCTTAAAAGCTGTGCAGACAAACACCATCTAGCTTTTATGCGAAAAAGCAGACTTCCTTGAGCTTAAAAGATGCAACCAAACAATCTTATTTTTACATGTAGTTGTAGCTTATTTGCAAAAAAAATATGTATTGTTGGAAAAGTATGTAACTAAAAATTGGGTGCCCATACTGGTGGCTAAAGGTCTCTACCACCTGTGCTTCAAAATGAGTCCCTTCCCAAATTCTCAGGGATTAAACCCGAAGAACTCTCCTAGTCCCCTAATAAAAGGGTCTTGCTGCAGTGCTTCCCTTGAACTACGTAACTAATGTTCATCCCAAGTTATATTATTAAGGGTTTGGTTCAGGGAATTCTGCATATTCTAGCTTCTAGTTTAAAGTTTGATGGGGTATAGATTGAAATGTAAAGGTTGAAAATAGGTACTCTAGTGGGAGTGTCCTGTGGTTTTAGCAGGATTGTTTACTTGTCCTGTAATTGTGTAGCTTATTAACAATGTTATGTTGGAAAACAATATTTATAAAAATAAAGTCGGCCCTACAAATAGCTTGAGCTGCTTTATACGATTTGTTCTTAACACAGTACCACGGCTTCATAAGATAAATATATGTTTATGCTTGTAATAAAGAGCCCACAAGGTAGTTCCTTCGTTTTCAGTTATGAAATTAAGAGAAGAGCCCATTTTGTTACGCACTTGTTTTCAGTTTTCATGTGTTGTTTCCAAAGTTGGAAACTAAAGTCTTTCCCCTTTTAACAATACCTCTATCAAAGTTTTCAGCTTTCATTTTTGCCGTCAAAAATGAAAACTGAATAAATATTGAACCACTCTGAACTTGGAGACAGCTTATATTTCTTCTGATTACAATCAATATTCTTGTTTCCGTATGTTTCGTATTTCCTCCATTATTATCGTATTCCAGAAACCTTTCTGAAATATTTCAGTTCCAAACCTCCTGAAGACCCACTAGAAGTAAAATTTTGAACCTCATTTGCAGGTTCAAGCGGGCAATTTTGGTAGGAAAGGCAGCAAGGGGGTCAAGATCGAGCACACCGGTTCCATTGTGGAGGAGGACGGCGGTAGATTCTCCAAATTACGTGCCGTCAATTGGTGGAAGGACGTCTAGGCCCGTGTCAGCAAGGAAGCTGGCAGCAACTCTCTGGGAGATGAATGAGGTTCCTACGCCGAGGGTGGTGGAGAATACAGAGAAGAAGAGAAGGTTGAAGAGAGAGATGAAGGGGAGAGAGAGAATGGGCTCGGTGCCTCCACATTTGTCTGATCCATCTCATAGCCCTGTTCATGAGGTAAGTTACTATGTTAATTTCATGTATTTGTGGTGAATTTTATTTCCAATTGACTGATTGACTGCTATCTAGATGTTGTGGAAATAGCAAGATTGGGAAAAGGTAAAGGGAAGATAATTGCATCTCTAGCTTTGAATGATGGTAATGCTGACCAATTTTTGGTAGTATTCAATTGTCATTATGTGGTTATAGAAAGGTAATTTATAATCTCTTCTAACATTATTTAATGGCGAACGAGAAGTCTCCTGAAGAAATTCTGATAATTGTCTTCTAGTTATTGGATATCTCAATTCTCAAGGAATAAAATTTTGCTAGCAAGTTTGAAATGCTAATTTATGAAAGTCTTGAGAAAGGGTAATTGAATCATGTATATTGGTAGAATTGAGGATCATTTCCCTTTTCTATTAGAATTGATTGTTGTTGAAGACATATGCTACCTAACTTGTAACAAAGAGTACATATTTTTTGAACCGTTGCTCAAAATATTTGCTTTGCAATCAATAGTTTTTATCACTACTGGTGCATGGTTGTCCTTTGTCTTGGTTGCAGCCCGTCATCCAAGTCCAAGGATCAAGATCTTGAAAATTAATGGAGTCTAGGATTTGTTGCCAAATTAGACATATTAGGAGACTTCTTTTATGACTTAACACATTGCGTCAACCAAGGATCATGATTTTGAAAATTAAAATAATTTATGGGTTGATACCGGAGTGTCTATTTTAGGATATGTCGGTGGCGAAAAGGCTTCTAAGTTATATATATGCTTTTGCAATTTTTGCTCTGGTATTCACCATTTATCACTGTTGATTATTATCAAACAGACAGATTATTTTTGGAGAAAAAAATTAAATGGTCATAGTCTTGAAATAGTCAAAATTTGGTGTTTACTGTGAATTTCCTCTCGCAGGATAATTTATGTTGTTTCTAATAGTAATACTGTTTGGATTCCACATTCTGCAGAGGAAGGAGAGATCAGGCACAGGTAGTCACCATAAAATGACTCCCACAATTTCTCATCGGCTAAGACCTGCGGACAAAAATTCTGGCATTTTGGATTCCCTTAGCAGTGAAAGTTTGATGGAGGTTAGTGCTAACTTCTCTTCTCATGGCAAGAATTTTGAAGTGCAAAAATCTGATCATTACTTAAAATTGTTTGATTTTTGTCATTCGCTACTCAAGTCTATGCTTCCACTATTTAGTCCTAAACATTGAGCAAACTGTGTCAGTCAGTCCAATTTGGACGGTTTCTATCCAAATACAACAGCAGATGATGGATTCCGATGTGAATTCCCATTACCATTTTGACGGATTTCTTTAGCAGTTGGGCGAGTACCATTTCAGCTATAGCAGTTGACACAATTGGTTCAACTTCTGGGATTGTCGAGGTACACAAGTTCAGATTGCAAATGCCAAAAGTCAAATTGTTTAGAGTAATCGAAGTTTAGAACTAATTTTAAGTGACTTAGCAATTTTGTGCAAATGCCTATCTCTTTCTCACTCCTGAACCTAATAATGCTGCAGGCCACCCCAAATTTCTGTTAAAACTCTGAAAACACCTCTCTCTTCTCTGCTCATCTATCTATTTTGTTATGTTCTTTTTCTTCCTCTCTCCCTGAATAACCCTCTCCAAAGGAGAATGAGCCTCTTCTTTGTATAAATGAGATGGATGATATATCTGGTAGTAGACATTGGCGGTTGGTTCTTGCTGGGTTATTGTTGTAGTTATGACGGTTGATCAATGTGGTAGTTAATAGTGGTGGCTTTGGTAAGAAATGGGTGATACTTGCTGGTGTCAATGGTTTCCGGTGGCATGTAAAGTGTTGATAAACCGTGGTGGGCTAGGGAGGATTTGTTATTAATTACTTCCTCATTTTTTAAAAAATTATTGTGTTAGGGAACCTTTCTAATTTCTATATATTTGACGGTTCATTACCAAGAATGCATTTATTACCTTTTCTCCAAATCTTCCAATGCTATCTCAATTTAATTTCCAGTCACCCCATACAATTCAAACCTTTAATAGGGTAGTTGGATAAAATTTATTTTCCTTTGCTACAATTGAAGTTGTTTCTTGACTTCATAATTCTTGTTGATTAATTGTAAACAACAATTTATATAGAAACGGAGGGAGATATAAGTTTTTAAGAAAGTTGAGACGTTTACTGAACTATGCTTTGTATTCTTGTGACTGGACCAATCAACCTCGAGTTATAACCAAAACATATGCATGATGCTTGTGATGTAATGAGTTATTTTTCGTTTCTGGAAATTTTATTAACCATCAAGTAGGAAATGCTTGGTTGTTTTGCCTCTCCAGAAATTGACATGGTGGTGTTTAAAGTCTTAATTTGTATATTTCCAAGGTTAGAGCCAGACACGCCTCTTTTGCGATACGAGGGTCATTGGTTCATACCCTAGAAACAACCTCTCTGGAAATAGGGTTAAGTCTCCGTAAATCTAGCAATGCGGGGCTTTGTGCATCGAGTTTTCGGCTTTCCATATTCCATCAACCTGAAGCACCAGACTTGTTCCTTTATTTTTGTTACCAACTCCTCTAAATAGCAGAGTAGCTTTGTACTTGATGATGGTAATTGCACATGCTAGAGCTATTGCTAGAAATTGTGCCTTTAGATCCTCAAAGGTATTGTCCAAATCATGGTCGCAAAGTCTTTCTGGTTGGTCCATGAGAATTGTAAGTCTTTTAATCCTTCATTTGTCAATTTGCCAAAGGTTTCATTCCACGTGTTTGACAAAGTTTTGTTTAGTTTCTCTAAACTTTCCTTTTGAAGTAGCAAATCATCTTTGTCACGCCCTAAATCCTAGAGAAACCTGGGGACGTGAGCTTATAAAGAAAAAGAAGAAAAGGAAAAAGAAAATAAAAGAAAATAAAATAACTACGTCTACGCTATTCACATTGCATCTATTCGCCACTGCAGGACGATCCTACGCACATTCTACTGTATGATCAACAATATGTAGATAAGAACTATGCTAAAAGAAATGATGAAGGCCAATGCCAATTCCAGAAAATACATATATATATACAACGCTGAATAAAAGTAAAACAACCTGTTTACTTATACATCACTATAAGCTGTATGCTTGTCAAAAATTGAAAAAATGCAATGTATACATAGGTTTTTCGTCTCTCATACAGGAGCAAGAACTTATCTATAAGAGTGCGCTACTAAACAAAATGCATAATCCTGCGCTAATACGTACGCGCCAAAAATATGTACTGTGACTTTTGAGCATGTAATGATACTTTACGCTTGCATCCGCACCAACAAAACCATGCATATATCTAAAAAGATGAAAACGAAATATACGATTTGCCAAATAACTCTACGATAAAAGAGAGATTAAGCTATATGCGTTGTGAATGAATGCATGACAGCGCATAATATTCTTATGAACATAAATGTAATTATGATCATGAATGCAACACATGCCCACGCATTTTACCACGCCAACGTTTTAAAATATTTTTATTGGGACTAGTATCACCACGCTTTCATAAATCGCTACGGTCACCACTCGCTGGTGACGAGGCCGAGCCTTCATTGATAATCACCCGCTGGTGACGTAATCAAAGGAATATTTCCAGATGTGATTTCCCGTCTTTCTCGATAAGGTTGTATGACCACATTGTTAAACTTCACGCATTTTATGATTTGATACTTTTATGTCCCGAAAATGAAAGGAAAACAACCCACGCATTTTAATTTATAAACAATTTCCTTTCAAAATTTCCACGCCAATGCCAATCCACGCTATGTCACATGAATGCAATGTAATACATTTAATTATGCGATTTACAAGTTATAATCTACGCATTTAACATGATACAATAACAACGCTATAAACATGATATTAAACTACACATATAAAGAATTTCATGTCTATTCTACCCTTACGCGACGTATCAATCACGTCAAATTCGCCTTCGCATATCTACACTTACATGACGTATCAATTCACGTCCATTCGTCTTCGCTTATGCTACACTTATGTGACGTATCAATCTCATCAATTCGTCTACGCATATTCTACGCATATTAGACGTATCCATTACGTCCAATTCCATTCCACACACACATTACATTCAAAATGTCTCATTCACATCTATATACGGACAGAGTCATTAATTTTATATTAAAGTTCGTTGACTACCGTACCTAGAAATACACTAGAAGCGGTCTCGAGATTTGCTATGCAAAAACCCAAATTGTCTCTTCTTCGCCTCTCGATTTGATCTAATCGATGGACGAGAATGATGACGCACCTATAGACAAACATGATCCACAAGAGGTATGGAATAAGCAAATCAACTCTATTTTTACTACGAGAATGCACGGAAATCAAGGAAATGTAAACGAAATAGATGAAAGACGAGACTTATGTCAAAAGGTTTGTCTCGTTCCAAGGATGAAAAATCTCCGCTTTTTCTTCGTAAATGAGCGTCGAAGCTAGATGATTTAAGGCCCCTAAAGATTGAAAAAAACTTGAGCACCGCACCCCTCTCTCTTTCTATATTTCGGAACTGAAGGGGAAAAAGTGAAGAAGACAAGTGTTGGTCCACGTCACTTAAGTCAGTCAACACCAGTTGGATCGATCCAACAACTACTTGGATCGATCGAAGCCACTGGAGTTTTGAGTGCTCACACCTCGGGTTGAAAACTTCCAAAAATGCTCGTAATCCTTCATAGATACTAATGGAAGTGTCTTAACAACTTTCGGAATGGCATTTGAGTGCCCGAAACTCAATCTACGCGACAACCGGGAAACTCCGCCCAAATACCGCATTTCTACGCTACTCGTAACTATCTTCCACGCTACGTAACTACGCACCACACACCACGTATATGCATATAATCCACGCATATTACGCAATAATAATATTATTATGTAACGAATAATATTATTATTAAAACAAAAATTTCATTCGAATTTTCGGGACGTTACAATCCTTTCCATATGACACAAAACCCCTATAAACTTCCCCACCCAATGTGTGAAATAACTCAATTTGGAATCAATTCTTCAATTTCGAGATGCCGAGATCCAAGACATTATAGTGAGTGCTTCCTATGCACCATTGGATCCATCACTTGTGCACGCTTGCACGAGTTTGTTTTCCATGCCAAGTTTGAGCTTATCTAGGGAATTTCCCACCCCAACCCCGAGAAGTCTTCTTGAACTTTTATTTTTCTTTCCAATTTCGAAGGTTCAAAGTTATTTTTACTTTTAATAATTGATGAAAAGGATCAATAGTATTTCCTAGCTTCTAAAATTCTTTGCCACATGGTATTGATTTCCTTCATCAGGTTTACTTTCGTTTCACTATTTTTGGCTGTTTTAAGAGAGGTCGCTCATTATTCTGTCCATTCATTTAATTTTTACAGATTGAGACTAAATCCAGAGGACAGACTCCCAGTGGACATGGGGTCAGTGTAAGAACACGACTGAAGGATGTGAGTAGTGCCTTGACCACATCTAAAGAGCTTCTGAAAATAGTTAGCCGTATCTGGGCTCGTGATGATCAGCCTTCATCAAGCTTATCTCTCATCTCTGCATTGCACGCTGAGCTCGAGAGGGCCCGTTTGCAGGTCAACCAATTGATTGGCGAACATCGTGCCGAGCAAAACGAAATGACCCATCTGATAAAGTGTTTTGCAGAAGAGAAAGCATCATGGAAAAGTAAAGAGCAACGAGTGGTTGAATCTGCTATCGAGTCTGTTGCTAGTGAGCTCGAAATAGAGCGAAAGCTTAGGAGACGATTAGAGAGTTTGAACAAGAAGCTCGGGAACGAATTGTCAGACACAAAAGAATCACTAATTAAGGCTGTCAAAGAGCTCGAAAGAGAGAAGAGAGCAAGAGATATATTGCAACAGGTATGTGATGATCTAGCTGGGGATATCGGTGAAGATACAGCCAAAGCGAGGTTATCTGAAAAAATAAACCAAGAGGTTGAGAAAGAGAGAGAGGTACTTCATTTAGCTGACATGCTTCGCGAAGAGAGGGTTCAAATGAATCTCTCAGAGGCTAAACATCAGCATGAAGAGAAAGATATGGCTGTCGACAAGCTTAAAAATCAACTCGAAGCTCTTATGAAAGTCAAGAGAGGCAAAGAAAAGGGACATGGTTCTTTGAGCCGAACACACATTGGTTCCCAACAAAGTGAGGATGATGGTGAAGTGGAAAGTGGAGTTTTTTCTGAAGAGGACTCGGGCGAAAGTGATCTTCACTCGATCGAATTGAACATGGACAACACTAAAAAGAGTTACAAATGGGCTAATATTTTGGGTCATGCTCGCGATAATACCAGAGTTTCGGTTGATAATGAAATTAAAGCTAGAAATTCGAGCTTGGGAAGACCTCCTAGGAAAAGCACTCCCCTTCTGAGGAGTATATCAGATGGAGTTGAATGGGCTGAGCAAAGTGAGAGAATTCGGAAACTAGATGAAAGCTTAGATAGGGAGAGACTTCGTGAACTTGAGAAGCAATCTTTAATGAAAAGTCTTTTGGGACGAGTATCATCTAACTCTCAGGTGGGTTCTGTCAAAGACTCCTCTAGCCCAGCCCAACAATGGGAGCAGGAACGAGATGATTCAGTTCCAGAAGGACCTACTGCAGGGCATAAAAGTAATTTGATCTCGAGGCTAGTAGCAGAAATCAGGAGATCGAGGCACTGAATGCATTTCTTTATGGTAGATATAACAATTATATACCTGGCATTTACACCAGAGTCAAGTCATTGGCCTTCGAATTTGTTGTAATTTGGCCGTCCCAAGGATTTGGAGACGCTCACGAGAAGTTATTTGACTGAAAGGTAAGACCGGAACAGTTATAAAAAAAGGTGTTGCCGTTGCAAGTTAAAGGCAGTGATAGAAGCGAGAACGAGTGTAAAAGTTTGGTATGGAGTGTAATTTTTTTTTTTTCGTGGTTGCGGATATATTGCAGTTTTTGAGTAAAATTTTTCTCGATATTGTTTGAAAACAAGACTAGGCTTTGTGTTGAAGCCATAAATTAGAGAACTGAAATACTTCCACTTGTGATTTGTAAGTATATCAGGGTTGCTCTGCTTGAGCAATTTTGTAGACGTGCGGATTTCTGTATCTTTTTTATGTAGAGGAGTTTAAATCCGAATGGCAGTTTATTCCGAACAAATTATATTATTGAGAAAATTTGATTCTGGCGGCTAGCCTTACAACAACACGTAGCCGTTTTTTCTTTCGTTGTGGAATCAGTTCTTTTGCTGTTCCTTACAAACGAAGGTGGGGCCCACTAAACGACCACACCGAGGTGACTACTGACTAGAATGGGGAGTAACCTTGTATGACTAGTTTCGTTTAAACAATGATTTTTGAGAAAAAAAATTGATTTTGGTATCTGGTCGAATAAAATGCTGTTTTCTTTTATTTTGGGATAACTGTTCTTTTGCCATTCCGTTACAAACAGAAGGTGGGGCACACTCAGTGACCACACCGAAGTGACCGCTGACGAGGACGAGGAGTTCCCTTGTATGACCACTTTGGCCCATGTCTTTATTAGCCGTGGCCCCAACATTATTACTGTTGTTGTCAACTTAAAGCCAATATGTGCTAATAGTCTCCTCTATCTAATAATGCAACAATAAAACAAACTAGTCATTGTTTTAAACTTCATAACATTATCAAGTGGTGGCCTCTCTCTTTCACAATGGCAACTAAATTAGTCTTGTGTTCCCCAATTTTCACAGGCTTGATTTCCTTTACTATCTCGAATGCCAAAATCGTACCTCGTTTCCCTTCTATGGTTCACCGGCCTACTCGCCATAAACAAGCTTTACAAAACTAAGTACTTTACTCAAATGCTCTATCACTTCAACTCACCGCCCGAGCAACTCTCTTTCTATTTGTCTCGAGGGATAAAAGTATATAATTTATGATGTAGGTTCGTGTTTCTTATTTTCAGCGTGGACACATCGATTCAGCTGTACTTGGATTGGTCAATTTTTGTTTTTGGATTGATCCAATAGCTGTTGGATTAATTTGACCAGCATAAATTTATCCTCAACCTGAACCCATAAAAATGTGAAAATTATCTGAAATGATCCCTACTCCACTCTAGGGATGCGTGGTAAAATCATACATTTCGCAGAATTTCGTTTGGAGGCGTAAAACTCTCCATAACTATGCGTGACTTTTTCCTCGTTTTGCTACTTTGTTGTTTCCTACCTTAACACATTTTAAATAACAAATGGAGCTTTACATCGTATTTAGTGATTTTAAGCTCAATAATTATTTTAAATATCAAATTTAAAATTTAATTTATAATTATTATTTAATTATTTTAAATATTATATTATATTTTTATTTTTAATAAATAATATTAGAAAAGTGAGTGGAGAGAGAGTATATTAATTTTTAAAATATAATAGTGAAATAATGTGACACAAATGAAAATATATTAGTTTCATATATTTAAGGAATGAAAAGTAATTCAATAAATTTGGAGAACCATTTTAGAGATTCTCTATTTTAGGTAACTATTAGGCAATCTAATGTAAGGCCAAAAATTGATACTACCTATCTTTTACAGGGAATCTGATGCAAATGGTCCAAGGTTAAAAGCTTTGTTCTATTTATAAAATGGCAAAGAAAAGTAAGTTAAAAATTATTCCTATTGCAGGCTCGCACATGGATGATAATGCCAATAGATGGGAACAAAAGGAGAGTATATTCCCAGAGTCAGAATGGAGCAATGAAGCCAGAGCCAAGAAGTGTAGAGATTACTTCCAGGTTCAGCCGAGTCCGACATGGATTACTACTGAGTTTCTATCCCGTGCACTGCATATCAGTATGACAGTGTTAACACCCACGGCCCAAATGATGTCACACTAGTATGTATGCTTTGTAGATAATGGTGTGATACCGGTCACAGGTAAGCAATAAATGAGGTGCCGTTCTAGTCCCGACTATGGAGAGCTATAGTATCAATTGAGGGTCAGCAATGAGTTTTACCTACAATATGAACTAAACAGGAATTGAGTATGAGCTAGGGTTTTGCAAGGTTCTCAAAACCGGACCGGTCATTGAACCGATGAAGGCAATGGTTCAAGA
>MKEJ01069254.1:0-13425 GCA_001753735.1 Embelia ribes | reverse complement strand
ACAGTACCAACAATAGGCGAAAGAAGGCCTCAAAAAATACCAAAATTTTCTACGAACTTCACAACCAGAAAATGAAATTTAAAATAGTTATTTCAATAGAATAGGTTTCAATTTCCACTAAACACCTTGTTTAATTCGATAAATCTTCTTCGGAAAACACCGAGATGAAACCTTAGGTCACGCCTCCCAAAGTTGATCAATCAAAGAGAAATTCCTCAACATGATGTGAGTGAGGAGATGAAGTCAAATTCGTCTTTAGATCGTCGAGTGGAGTTTTTCTCTCTCGGAATTGATGACTTTTGCACATGAGTTTCTCTCCTCTTCTCTCTTTTCCTCTCTCTATTGTCAACGGTGTATTAGAATGTGGTATTGAACGGAAAATTTTGGGAGAGAAATAATTAGTTTTCACTTCCACTTCTATTTTATTACAGTATTAGCCCCCTTAATTTGTAGGGCCTTACATTCTTTCTCTGTTCATAAACAAATTGTGCGGTCAAAATTGCACAATGTTTTAGACTAAAATAAAAAAAACTGCTTTTTCAAATTTTGACTGATTAAATTACTAAACAACCCCTAAAGGTTTTGTTCTATCATTCTTATTTTAATGAGTATAAGAGGGAAATATTAATAATTTATTTAATTTTATATTGAATAGATATCCAAAAAGTAAAATGCATAACTAATTTTTAAATATTAAAAAAATTTAACCTTACAATTTATTTGTAGACGAAAGAAATACATATATCAGTATTGTGTTGGTTAAATTCAAGCCTTACAATTTTTATGTATGCTGAAGCCCCCAGAGTTTATGCTATACGAATGGAAACCCTTAGGTTGATTGAAAACTAAATCGAGTTTGCAGCGGGCATTATTTGTAGGGAAAAATTGAGAACTTTTATCTATGCATCAAAAGCTACCGTTAACATCCGAAATCTCTAAAAAGTACTGGTAGGACTTATTTCTATGAGAGAACATGACCTATCAAAAGAACATTGACCAATGCCTAGTGTAGTAATATTAGTGATTTTCAAAATTTATTTCTCAAAAGTAATATGAAAGTCCATTGTGAAAGTCGGTGCAATTTAATGTTAAATAAATAATTTTTAAAAAAAATTGCTTTGAAAAATAATGTGATATCTGATAAATTATTTTTTTATTCCATTTATACAAAAATGGACGTGTAATGGGAAAACAACAACTTCTTATGACTTATGAGTTTATTTTTATAATTAATAATAGGAAAGTAAAACGAGTTCTTAAAATTATTTCTAAGCTTGTAGGTTATTTAGTATATATCAAGCATCACATGCTATAAATTCTAAGAAAAAATAGAAGTACATACCAAAAGGCAGTAACAAAAATGGCCGAAAAAAACTCGAGCGGCAATAGTAAATTGTACTATATGATTTGTAGTGTATGATTTTTTTTTTTCAAATAGAAAAATGCTTAATGTATTCGAATTGAACAAATATTTATGTAATTAATTACTTTTAAATAAGATATCAATGCATAGAAAACTACCCATAAGATTCACATTTGCACTATATAATACCCCTCCGTCTAATTATAATAGTCTCACTTCTTTTTTCACAAGTATTAAGAAAGACTAATTAATATTATTGAAACTCAAAATATTTTTACTCTTTTTTCTACAATACTACTAATTAATACTACCATTTTGTACAACTCATGATGAATTGAGTAATTAAATAAATACAATAAATAAGAACATTTTAGTAAAATTACTTTTCAACTATTTTCTAAAATAGACTGAGCTATATATTGGGACAGACTAGAAATAAATATAAGCCTATTAAAATTGGATGGAGGAAGTATTTTTTTTATACGTATATGACTGCTCTTTTTAATTCCCCATGTTACAATCATATACGATGTCTCTAAAGGGTCTACACAACGGAAGTAAGGATACCACTACTCATAATTAGTAGTATCATCCTGATATTCATCTCATCAACGTTGCATGAAATAAAAATATCTAATATTAAATCTTTTTCACCTTATCTTACGGTTATGAGATGAACAAGATGTTACTATTCACTCTAACTATTAACATTCCCGTATCTCTATGCAAAGCTAAAATTTGATATATCTATCCCAAAACGTTTCATGTATTAATACAATAGAGATTCCCAAATTATTTTATCAATCGTGTGAGCTACTCTCGTATGAATAAAGGAGCGGACTTCCATACAAAAACTTTTGTTCTTCTATTAATACAACAATAATTATGGACATACAATTTTAACAAGTTCAATACGAACTATTTATCAAATTGGTTAAAATTTTGAAAAAGTGGTAACTATTTTTCAACATAATTTTCGTGGATGGCTTCAAATATGATTGTTCAGGAATATTCTTATATTGATAATAGAGTATACCGTTTTCTTGTATTAAAGTATTTTCCGTAAAGAACTATTGCTCAAATATATTTTTAATGTCTCTCTTACATGCCCATAACTTTAACATTAAAGACTTATAACACGATAAAACACAAAATGATCATGATTTATTTTTTAAAACTGTGCGACTTTTATTCATTCGTCTATAAGTTATATACATGCACGAACAAAAATATTTGGAGACTACAACTTTTGTACACAAGTAGTCCATTTAACTAAACTTGTACTCCTTCCATCCCAAAATAATTGTTCACATTTTTATTTTTGGACGTCCCAAAATAATGTTTGGTTTCTATAAATAAATTCAACAAAAATTATATTTTCCAAATTGCCACTTCATATTAAATGTGCTTAGTAATTGTAATTAATAGAATCACATTTATTAGGTGAAACATAAAAACTTAAAATTCATTAATACTTTTGAGCTCATTTAATGATTTAGTTGTTAAAATTTTTATTTTTCAATATAGGACAATTTTTTTTAGGATGGAGGGAGTAATAAAATTAAGTTTTTCATAAATAATTACCATTTAAAGATTAGCTACAAACGTAATTATAGAAAATTAACTAATATCTATTGGGGATAGGCTTAATATGATTTGCGCCTTGGATGTGCAATTTTTGTGCAATCTTAAATGATAGTACGTTAATTAAAATGGGGGTAAGTCGGGTATTACCCCACTTGATTTTTATCTCTGTAGAGTTTTGATAATTTTTACAAATGTGTGTGCATATATATATGTGTAACAGTAAATTTCTTTATATTTTTTGTTAACTCTATTAAAATTTGAGAATATATATTAAACTTCTATGTGTCAACATCGCTTTAATATTTTTATAATGAAAAAGCAGTTATATTTCTAAATGTGCTTTAATATTTGGAAGTTTGTGAAAATCGTACACAACCTTCCAATCTGTGATAAATTATTGTTTTATTCTTTTGTACATACTTCCGATCAAACATTATCTCATTGTTCGAATTAGTGCATCTCACTTAGTGTTGTATGGATCTTGATGTATATTTAAATATTTCTTGCTCAAATTCAAACTGTTGAATTAATGTTGAAATAGATTATTTACTTTTCACATATCATCAGGTTAAACTTAGTAGGAAGTTACCATAAAAAAATCAAAGGGATAGCATGCTCTTTGTTTTTTTTTTTTTGGTTGAAAATTTCTATAGTTTTGTAGAGTTATGTTTTAAAGTAATTTTATAAGGGCCAAATATAATTCTATCAAATTACTTTACAGGTTTTGATTTTAGATATATAATTTACAACAAAGTATTGTATATTAATTGAATCGTAACTAAAACTTCTAGAGTAGACTTATAATATATGTAAATTTGTAAAAATCATGTTTTTTTTTTTTAAATAAAAACTTACTCATTTGTACATACACATTCATATTAATTTTTGTGCGATCTTGGCAAATAATTTTTTATCAACAATCCGGATGTAGTGTAGGCCGCTACATATTTTCAGGGCCTGTTTTAAATAGAAAATGAGCGTTTATGGATCTTACAGGTATGCAGTGTGCCACACTCTCATCTGAGTAATTGGATTGAAAAAATAAATGTTTAGATTAAAATAATTTTTTATTTTAATTTTTGTGCGGAATCTATTATTTGACCTGAAATATTAATGATTTATCCAACTATCTAGATGAGATCGTAGCTGCAGAGCTCTGTGTTTGAGGAAAGTGAATGGCTGCAGACCTTACGCATTTGTAGTAAGCTACAGTCTCATCCGGGCTATTGAAAAAATATAAACGTTCAAATATAAAAAGGGTTTTTCATTTTAATTTTTGTGTAATACTCACTATTTAATCTGGACCGTAAGGTTTTTATTTAAGATCTCAAATAGCTTCACATTTTGAAGGGAAAGGTGAGTGGCTATATGGGTGAAGGTTTTATAATACTGTTAAGAATGGTGTCACCACGAGACATAAGTTTTTATCACAGAAATAGAATATAATTTGTACAATTACTAAAATATTTCTAATTTTTTTATTCTTAAATATTATATATGTGGTCCAAAAGCTATTTTTGAGGCATACACTATTTATTTTAGTTAGATATCCACTTTCCTGGCTGCATATCCTACGGGTTTGTGTGGGCAACAGTTCGATTTTGGTTAGATTAATTAAAAACAATAAAAATTTCAGACTAAAAGGATTTTCCCATATTCCTTTTTGTGTGGGACCTACTATTTGAGTTCGTGTCTGTTCGTCAATTGTAAATTTAGAATATACATCTAATTAACTTTCATTACCCTCAACAAGTCACATCTCTCATAATATTTTTCATGAGCATTATTTTTCTTTCTCCGATCTTATAGTGTTTTCCATACGAACTGATCACCCTCTGTGATTTTTTTGGGAATTATCACATTATAATAATACTACATAATGTAGTAAAAGAAACCATGGGATTTTATTGATAGTAAGAAAAAAATATGAGGTTACAAATTTATGGAAGAACAAAAACAGAACATAATGAGAAAAGGTGAACTCAGTCCCCTCAAGTCCAAGACCAAGAAATCTGGATTACCGCACTACACTGAAATTGGGTACGACTCGTATCTAATATAACAATCAACTACGGCAGTTTGAGCTCCCATTCGGTTGGGACAATCGTTTAACATAGCAGTCCTAGCAGTGATGAGACAATTCCCACAGTTGCCAAGAGGACGACTTTGGTAACAAAGAGTGGCCGTAGACGACGTTAGTTGTGTAAGGAGATTGGTCGTTGGAGTCATAACCTTCTGCATATGGGCCTCCTGTGGGTCAATCGTGAAGAACATATTGTACGCTCGTGTCAAATGGATCGCCAGTCTCATAATAAGAAGGGCTGTAGGATTTTTATTTTTATTTTTATTTTTTGATACTCATTCAAAAAGTGGTGTCTGGTGTCCTCTGATAACATTAGCAAACACAATAAATCCAATCAAAGATGTCGCAACCAATGCATTCTTTGGCACAAATGAAGCCATCGCTAATAATATATCTCACTAGTGAATACTCATATGTTTTCGGATGAGAAATGAAGTTCAACATGGACTATTACAGAAGCCCAACAATGTTTGCATTGTAATCTTAAGAGCATTGCTTTCTCCGTCTTAACATCGTCAAGGTAATCATATATATATATGTATAAGCAAGTTTGCTTCATCAACGCAATCATTTTTTTCGCCCCCCTCAAACCGCGAAAGGTTACATTGATAGAGTTTCTTTTTATTAATCAGTTCCCCTTGTCCCAATGAAATATATTATTTGCAATTTTACAGAATGGCTTGTTATCGACAACACTTTAGTTCGGGACATAAATTTGTGGACTTTTTATAATTATCTTTAACCGCTAATACAGCACGGGAACAATGTGTAGAAGACTTGTTCAATAAAATTCAGTCACATACTTGAACTGACAGTATTACAATTCATCAACATAAAGTTATGCGCACCAAAAGGATAATATGCGCATACATCATTTGTAAGTAATGTTGATGCATTAATGACACATGAGCATATGTTGCAAAATACAAAGCATATCGGAAGAACCCGTCTGGTGCTATGTGAAGAATCCATAGAGGAGTTTTCGGGTGGCCCGTATGTTTGGAACAAGAAAACCTGTAAACCTTTTGTTTTGCCATCGGGGTCAATTACACATGAAAGAAACCATAATATATTGTTTTCTAATAATAACAAATGATTATATATTTTTTTTTACAAGAAAGGTGGTTTGATAATAATGTCGTACAAGCTTATATAAGTCCCTTGAATAATATGGAAATAGAGAGTGAATAATATAGAGAAGATTAATAATGTAGAGTAAAATCAATAGCTTGCGAAAAATAGATTATGAAAACATGCACTTCGTAAAGCTAAAGTATAGCAATATATGAATACAAATACCGACCTAATAAGTTAGTTAATTACCTGTGACAAACATATTATGTC
Organism: Embelia ribes; assembly: GCA_001753735.1. Classification (NCBI taxonomy): domain Eukaryota; kingdom Viridiplantae; phylum Streptophyta; class Magnoliopsida; order Ericales; family Primulaceae; genus Embelia; species Embelia ribes. The sequence continues at coordinate 7,048 of MKEJ01069254.1, read as the reverse complement.
TTCAAATCGTGAAAGGTAAATGTTTATTGCAGTTTGTTAATTCTTCCTTTCTTAGGAGGTACATATGGTTTCAGTTCGACAAACAGCTTTTAATTTAGTAAAAAGTTAAATTTAAGGCATAATTTTGTGGGATTCTCAGTTTTAGTACAACAACGGTCCATTCAGTCTCCATTTGGAATAAATCAAAGGGAAGGAAAACAATTTTCTTCTGAGGGGTGAGTATTTGGGTAATTCTGGAAATACCCAACCCAAATTACCCCCAAAAAATGAGATTTCCGAACCCGAATCCGAAATTTCTAAACCCAAAATTTCCGAACCCAAATTATAAATAAGAAACCCGAACCGAATCCGAATTAGACTAAAACTTGAACCCGAATTATCTGAATTATCCGAGTCGAACCCGAATTATATATATAAAACGACGTCGTTTATATATATATATATATATAATATAAAATGACGTCGTTTTATTATTCAGATAATTCGAGTAGTTACCCGAATTATCTAAATTATCCGGATTTTTGAAAAAATAAAACCCGAATCCGAACAATGAAACCACGTCGTTTTATATAATATATATATAAGAAACGACCTCGTTTTATGTATATAATTAGGGTTCGGTTCTGGTAATTCGGGTAATTCAGATAATTCGAGTTCGGATTTTAGTCTAATTCGGGTTCGTTTCGGGTTCGAGTTTCTTATTTATAATTTGGATTCGGAAATTTTATTTTTTTTCATCTCGTTTTTTTCCTGGTAATTAGGATTCGGGTAATTCCGGTCAAGTTTTTTCCGAATCACCCGAATGCTCACCCCTACATAGATATATAGAATTTTCTTATATATCTCAATTTATGATTTGATAAGTGAAAAAGATATTTTCAATTCTGATTTTTATATTTTAGTGTTGGTTTTATATCCCCTGTGCGTCAATAGGTAAATAAAGATGAGTAGAAAAATAATAGATACTTGTACATATAAAAATCTATCCAAAACTTAATAAGAATATAAACAAGCAAAAAGGCGAATTTCTTGAACTAAGAGCTGGATATAAAAACTTAATAAGAATATTAACAAGCAAAAAAGCGAATTTTAAGAAACAACGCCCCATGCAAGGAATGAGTATAAAATGAGCAACAATCAAGGCTATTTCGTTGACAAAAATGCTAAACAAAAATTTTTAGATACCATTATCAGTAGTTAGGGTCTGTTTGCTTGCAATATTTACACAAAAAAGCTAGTATTTTCACGTACCAAAATAAAATTGGATAGATACAATACACTTAAAATTTATAGTTTTTAAGAAACAAAAATTGCAAAAAACCTCTATTTAATAGCGAAATAGTAGAATATATACACCATCTTTTGAGGAAAAAATGGAAAAATTAAGCTTAAAAGTTGCAGATAAACCAATACTTACAGCTTCTTCTGGATGCAAAAAAGATTGAGAATAATTTGAAAATATAGATAGATTAAAATAATTACATTAAAAGAATACTTGACAACTTTAGCCAACGCCAATGGAGAGGAAAGAAGAATTAGAGCGCAGGCCAGCAAGAACAGATGACGTGTCATGTCAAAGCTGAGTGGAAAGTGGTTAGACAGAGATTAAGAAAGAATATTGAGAAATAGTTATTGGTGTGCAACAAAAGACAAGAGAACAAACCATCTATTTATAGAGGTTGTAAATGGACTTGAGGGCTCACTTATATAATATATGTAAATTCCAATTGTTTGCTAAAAATTTAATAGTTATTAATTCAACGATTTTAGATGCTCGACATGATATTCCAGTAACAGAAGCATTCTCGTCAGCCTTATTTTTTGTGGTAAACGGAGTTATTTGTGGCTCCGCAGCTGCTTAATATAGGTTTACCATATTAAAAAATATATTAGATTTAATTTTATTCAATTATTTTCTAGAAAAATTATATGTTTCCTATCTAGTGTTTAGATTTATAGCTTCTAAGCAAAAAAAAAATTAATTTTTTCCGTCTATGAAAAAACAACTTTTCCATCAAGTTTAAAACTTTCATAATATATAAGTTAAAACATCAAATAAGCTTCAATTTAAATCTTGAGCTTAAAACCTTAATTTGATAACAATATCTATATTAGCAGCTTGGAATTTTTTTCGTAAAATTAGTGCTTTTCAAAATACTTTTCTTATATGACTTTAAAAATTAAAGGAATGATATTATAGTGTTTAGTAAATAAATTTAAAAGCAAAAAATAATATGAAATTAGGTAAAAATGTGATGAAGTGAATAAATTTATTGGGAAGACAGATGGGTGCATAGATTGGGTGTATAATTTACTAACTATCATATTAAGGATATTCTTGTAACAATTATATGAAGAAAAAAAAACAGATTTTAAAGAGTTCTCCAAAATGCTCCTAAAAAAAAAACACTCCAAATTAGCAAAAGTAATTATTGATAATCATTTGTCTATTTAATATACACCATCATGCGCTTCTCATTTTATAAAAGCAATGCTACCATTGTCCAAAATTTATTTTAATTCTTTTACTTAATGACGTGATAAATGAATTTTAGTTCAAATCATTAATATAATATAATTAAAAATTAATTACATTCAAAAAAATATTTTACCATATTAAAGGGTAAAAGAATCAAATAAAAATTTTAAATTGATGTAACATTTGTCAATTGAAATACATAGGAGACAGTGAAAGTGAAAAACTATATACAGTAGAAATAGTTATCATTTTATAATTACTAGAGTCCATGAACCTCACAAATTTCCCAAAATTGTGCGTTCCATCTCTATAATTTAGAAGTATTATTTTAGAAAACGTAAAATATAATTCTATTGTTTGCCTCTCACCATCTTTTTATTTTTTGGAATATAGCATAAAAATAATAAAGTTACCCCTATTATTAGCTAGCTTGAGAGTTTAGTAGAAATGCTAACATAACATAGCATTAGAGCCTAGATAGATCAAGGGTTTCACTACAAGTGCACCGCACCACTCCAATAAAAATTGATTGCTACAACAATAACAACGTAAAAAGAAAAGAAATTATATGTTCACGACCTCCCTAAAATTGATTCGATTTAAACTCATCTATTACCTAAGGGAAACATTGAAAAATAATATTGTCCCAAAAAAATTGTCCATATTACCATTTTAGTAGGTCTCAAAATTGTGTCAATATATAAAAATAGGTAATAGAAATTTACTAAATTGCCCATTCACATTTATTGCATTTTGTAGATTAAATATTTCTTACTATATATCAATTCAGTACTTATTTTCTATATGGAAAGAGTAAATTTGGAATCTTTGTAAAATTTATTACTTGAGAACCCATTTAATAATATCCTTTCTAAAAAGTTGAAATTTCGTTATTTTTGGGGAGGGAAGGAGTATAAAAATAATAAAATTGTTCCTATTGTTACCTTGAGTTTTTAGCAGAATGGATATGTTAATACCTTCAACCTCATGTGTTCGCAATCAAGTTTTTGGGAGTGTATTTGCCTCTCTAGCAACGAGTTTTTATTCATTCGAGAAAGGAAGGTTACAATTGTTTTTAACTGCAAATCTATAAATGTTACTATATTATTACAACAATTGACCTCGAGCTAGTTATTTTTGTTATGAGATTTGATATTTCCACTTGGAATTTTCACGTACCACGCACAATAAAAAATTTAACAGCCCCATAAATCTTGATGCTATCCCTCCTTGGTGAAATATCATTGCCAGCGCAAATTGGCAATTTGCCGTAGCAGTTGATTATATATATATATATATGCCATGTAGATGCACAGACGTTGCACATGGTAAAAGAATCTGCTTTGATAGCTCCATCTTTTTAACATTCTCTGGGAAAATCAGTTAGTTAAATTTCACGGAAACTCATGATGATAGGATGTTCATCGTTTCCCCAAAAGCTTCACTCACGCACATGGTCTTGACATGTTTAGATTCATATGTAATGTAATGGTAAGAAGGATGTGTGACTAAATTCCAAAAGAAAGAACGATGTGTGACACTGTAATATTTTTAGTTATAAAAATAGAATTTTGAAATAAAAATTCTGGGAATAGTTTCGTAATTTCATTTGAAAATTTTATTTTTGTGACTAAAAAATTGTTACTCATTCTTACACATTTATAAAAAATGTTAGACACTCTTCATCCAATGTAATTAATGTTCATTTATTTTCCAAAAGAAAATTTAAGGTTCACAGTGATTGCCATAGTAAAAGAAAATTTTTGATTCGTAAAATACTTGAAACAGTAAACTCTATGGAATAATATCGAATGAGAGAGACACACAATAGGCAAAAAATAAAAAAAGAAAAGAAGAGAAAAAGAGAAAAAGAAGAGGGAGAGAGAGATACTAACTATTTTAGCAGAACCAAATGATTTTAGATTATTTTAATACAACTTATCTTTACCTATGAATAATAAAATCAATGGGTATGGTAGCATTGTTTAGGTAAAAATATTGGTTATTTTGTTTTTTTCCCTTTTTTCTATTTTACGTATTCACTATTATTTTATCTCATGCATCAGATTATTTATTCTAGGTAATGGCTATATAATTTTAATTCATTATGCATTTTTACTTATTATTTTTATTATTAATATGAAAATTTTCATAGAAAATCATGAAATATATTTATCAATATGAATCTCTTACTAAAGTCTATTCGTAAGGTTTAATACAATATATAATATGTAAAAATATTTTAAATGAATTTAAAGTTATAAATTTTCACACGAAAAGGGGAGAAGAGAAAGAAAGAAGTAGAGGAGAAAAAAAGAGAGAATTAATGTGGGTAATTGTCAAAATAATAATATTTTTACCCAATCGGATCTATGAATGTTTTTAAGTTTTTTTTACATTTTAGTCAACTAAAATAACTAGAAATGGACTTTTAACTAATCAACGCGAATGCTTTAACAAGGATCTAATTATAGACAATTAGTTAAAATTGCTGTGTAAAGAAGTAAAATTTTGATGGATCAATGCTAGCTTAGTGTATGAGACCAGATATCGTGCAAATCAAACGGAAAAAAACCAAACACGCTTAAAATTAGTGGAATAATTATGATGATTATTACTTAAAAGAAAATTTTGTTCACAAATTCGCCAAATTTCGGCAATGAGAAATGCGAAATACACGTAAAAGTCTACATTTTTTTTTCTCTATTTTTTTCTTTGATCTATTTTGGGACAAAATTTTCTTAGCTAGGAAATTTTACCCTAATTAAAAAGAAAATTCTGGGAATTGTCCAAGAAAGAGATTAAAATTAAATCTAATTCAAATCGTAGCCCTAAGTCCGAAGCCCCTCGCTAGATCATGGACTTGCACGCGCTAGATCAACTGTCGAAAATCGGGCCCAACGTTATGATGAATCAAGTAATCGTCACCGTTTGGTATGTCATACATCATGCTATGATGGTTCATGAACTGCTGGTGGTGGTGCTGGTGCTGGTGGGCCCTCTGGACCTCCTTTTGCCTCCGGAGTTCCATGACCTTCCGGTGCGAGTTTGAATGCTTCGTCAGCACGAAGGTGGGGCTCGCTGCTGGCCGGTACTCGGGCACCAGTCTGCCCGATTTGTACCTGACACCACATGCATTACAAAGTGTCTTCGGACCCATTGGGCCTGTCCTCCACTGCGGGGTCTTATCAGTCGCGCAGTGGAGGCACCTCCGCCCATTGCTGCCAGAGGAGTTGGTGGCGTTTTCTCCGGAATCCTTCTTCTTTGCCGCCACCGTCTTTTTTCCGGTGGTGGGGCGGAAGTCGGATTCCGGAGAAGGCGGTGGTCTGACGGCAGTCTGAGTCAGTGCCAGGAGGCGGGATGTCCAATTGCCCGGGGTAATGCGCGTGCGCTTGCTGCGCGCTTTCCCGGGGACGGATACTTCAGAGTTGAATAATGTTGGGTTGTTTCGGGCATCGTCGGCCCGGATTTGATGAGAGGATTCTCCATTGACTTGGGGTTTTATGCCGGATATTATCTGGAGGTTCTGCAAATCCTCGCTTGAGAATGACTCTTCCTCGAAATTCGATAGCCACTCAAGCTCCGCCATATCATCATACTGTAAACGCAAAAGAATAATAACATTCAGTGCAAAATTATATTTTGCATGCATAAATATGTATAAATAGTTATTTTTCACAATTTAGTAGGATGGGTATCATGATAAATATATATCTCCTTGAAAATGAAAATTTGAAGTACCTTTTGTTAAAAAGCAAATCGGCACCAGACAATATGACATTGACAACAAGACATAATATAATTACTAATTAGGATTTACTCTGTGGTCTGTTGGTTGTATGTATAAGTGTTTTACTCAAAGGCGTGAATGAAGGTGCAAATAAGCTTTTCTCGAAATGATGCGAGTATCAATAAAAAAATTTGATAAGCAGAAGGCAAATAAGAGAGAGAATTACTAATATCACCAAAAAATTCAAAAATTAAATTGTTAGCCTAGTTGTTAGTTTATGATTAGCATTCGCATCATTTTGCTTTGAATTGGCTTGTTCAAAAACTTCTCCCTTGCTAAAAGGCATGAATTTTGGTACAAATAATTCGCACTAAAATGGTAATAACACTAATAAAAAACTGACAATTAGACAATAAGTAAGAGGGAGAATAAATGATGTCACAAAAAGAAAATTGAAAAATTAAATTGTTGATGTACTTGTCATTTGTGTTCGCGCTATTAAATTAACTTACAGTTTCCAATTCATGATTAAATATTTGCATTTCACTTGAGTTGTAATGTCATAACAGTGACAATAATCGAGGCACACCTGCGAACAGGTCACATAATCGAAGAACAGTTTTACAAAAAAGAAAAAAAAAAGAAAAAGAAAAATGACTTGCAAATATAATTAAGAACCATTAAAAATGATCATAGCTCTTGTGCTTTTCATTTGTCAATAATGTTGTACGTCGTGTAAAGCAATACTGGCAAATGAAAAGCATAATATTTATCACACACACAAAAAAAAAAAAAATAATAATAATAATTATTATTATTATTTGCATTTTATTTTTGCG
>MKEJ01069247.1:0-13559 GCA_001753735.1 Embelia ribes | reverse complement strand
TAATCTGATATAGAAAAAAAAAATATTACCTAATTTTCGTCCACTAAAATAGAAAAAAAAATCTCTCTTAAGAAATCTCATGCAAATGCTCTTTGTTCTTTCATGTCTAACTCTTCTAAATTTGATACTCATTTTGAAAAACAAATATCAGAAAACATGGGTAAATTTTCATATATCATACTTTCTCTCACGTTGTGAGAATCTTGTGCTATGTACTGTCCATGTACCTTCTTGGAAAGGAGCACAATTATTCGCTAGGAAGACTGAGGTTTTTTTTTTTTTTTTNNGTAGATAATATTAAAAAAATAAAAATATAGACAAACTGTCTGCATAAATTTCTGTGGCTGCAGCCCACTAGCACCCCCTTCCTCCACCCATGCTGATAGGTTCGTACAACTTATTTATGATATCTACAAAAGTTTCTACATATATGCTGCTGCCAAAACTAAAACATGGAATCCCTCCCAAAACAATCCTCATTTGATTTAGTACAGAGGTAACACTGAAGTACTCCCTCCGTCCCATAAATATAGGTCTACTTCTTTTTTCACTTAGATTAAGAAATTACATTCAATGAGGATAGATAAATTAATTTTATCACTAATCTTCCAAAAATACCCTTCATTGCATCCTATTAATATTTCTTGATATTGTAAAAAGTTGTCGGCTTAGATAAAAGGCACCATATTAAATAAGGACATAATAGGAAAGATATCTCCATGCCCTTTACTTTAAAAGAAAATAGGCCTATATATTTGGACGTATGGAAAAGAAAAACAGGCTTATATTCATGGGACGAAGGGAATATTAAATTGATAACAGCCTATGGGCTTTGTAAAATGTACTTGCTTAAAAGAAACTGAGTATTCTCAAGAAGACAATTGCTTTTGGACTCTATCAACCGAAATTGTTATACAAAGGCCCAGTTTGGTATTGCTTTTCCCCACCTGCTTCTTTTTTTTCCTTAGAAATCGTAGCTTTAGGTGTTTGGTAAAGAGTAAAGCACCTGCTTTTTACAAATGGCTTCTGCTTTTCTAAGGTGCTTTTGTATGCAGCCTTAAGAATGGTTTTAGAAGCTACTTCTGCTTTTTCTAACATTAATTACTAAATAACCGCAATCATATTTACTAAATTTCCCGTATATACCTATTTTTTGTCTTTTTTACGATAAAAATTACCACTTTACCAAACACCATACTATTTATCAAAACAATTTTTTAAATTTCTTTACCAATACTAGGATTATGACCGCTTTTAGAATCAATAACCAAAACGAGCATTAAGAAGGGGTTTTGGAAAGCAGCAGTGTTCTTAAACTAGTTCATAATATGGTTTTGTTCAGAACTACACCCAATTAATTCCCAAACTCATATACATTATGATAAAACAAACGCAATGGCATCTGTCTCATAGATCATCAAAAATAAATTTTGAGATAGGGTATCAATGACAGTATCATATCTTGTCGAGTTCTAAGTCATTACTTATAAATTCACACATAAAAATGTGCTACTGCAAGAGGTTGCAAACAACGGAACACTGGGAAAATGGATACATCAGATTAAAAAATCCAAAACTTTATTGGCATATTATCAACCAAAATACAAGAAGAAAAATGAGGAGTTGATTGACTAAACAGTAGTTCCAGTTTCAAGTAACAAAAAACTTCAATTTCAATGAAAAAACCACATCAAATTCTACAGGCCTTGAATCAAAGAAATCAACTTTGAGATGGAGTCCCGAAGTTTTTAGAGACCAAACTTATCAGATATAGGGAAACCAAACACGCTACTCTAAAGGCTTACTCTCCATCAAATATAACTTCTATCTAAAATTTATATTTCAAATTCTCAAAGAGAACAAAAACAACGTCCTTTAAAGTTGAAACTAGATTTGACTGCTTATAATTTAACCAATCATGAACTTTAGATCATGAATAAGAAATTACTAAATGACCATCCATAAAATGATATAGTTTTGATAAGTGATTACTGTACATAAATCACCACCGCAATAAACAAAACTACAGATTTCAAGAACCTAAAAAGAACTAATAAGCGGGGAGTCATTTTAACATCAAAACCAAATATATTATAACCAATTTACACTTTTTGTCATCACTCATAGCAGAGATCAGAAGTCATAATATCTACAAGCAACCATATAATTTATAACCATAAGGAAAAATATCAGGAGGTAAGCGCAGAAGATACAATAAATCATGGAAAAAAGTATAAATTCAATAACCATCCAATTATATATTATATTCATAAGTCTTTACATGTGTGTGTATGTATGTATATATATATGAGCGTGTGCACATAAAACACCAATAGTCATGGGGAAGGGAGGAATTAGTTATAAGAGAAGGGGAAGGGAGGGGAAGTGACGAGTGATTGTGGTTGTTTTGGAAGGAAAGTGATATAATTTAGCTTGATAATATAATTTGAACCATTGGATCTTAATATTTTGCTTCACATTTCCTCCCCTCCCCTTCCTTTACTAAATAACAACAAAGTGAACAATGATTCTAATATCAGAACCTAATACATTACGATTGATATATACTTCATCTCACCCCTCATAACAGAGATCAGACATCATAATATTGACGAATAACAAAATTAAGAAACAACCATCTAATTTGTAGAACATAGTGAAAAAATATCATGAGGTAAACAAAGGCGATTAAATAATTCATGAAAAAGAAAATATAAACTGACCAGACATAATGATACATAATTCATAAATCTTTGCAGTACATAGAAGACCACAGCAATAATCAAAGCTACAGATTTCAAGAACCGCAATAAAATAATGTAAAATGATTATAGCATCACAACCTAATACATTACAATTAAATATACACATCTCTCATCACTGGTAGCAGAAATCAGAAGTCATAATATCTACAAATAACAAAGTAAAGAGAAAAAACAACTAAGTCGTACTAAAAACATAAAGAACAATTATCAGGAGATAAATAACGATGATATAATAATAATTTATAAAAGAAAAAATAAAAATTGACCAGCCATATAGTGACATGTTATTCACAAGTGTTTACTGCACATAAAACACCATAGCAATTAATTAAAGCAACAGATTTCAAGAACCTAAATAATAACAAAGTGACAAATGATTCCAATATAAAAACCTCATACTTTCCAACCAGTATACAACTGGAGCAATGATGTACATGCAGAAATTATGTACAGAATCTGTACAAAATGGCTAAATTCGTTTATATTTTTCCTCAAAAATAAGATCCAACCAACCACATGTATTTAGCACAATTCCTGTATACGCGAATCATTTTTACTTTCTCACTCATAAAAGAGATCAGATGTCATAAATTATACGAATAACAAAGTTCAAAGACACGGAGAAAATGGATCAGGAAAATAGTACCTGTAGTAAGGTCGCCCAGAAACCAGCGAGAGAGAGAGAGAGAGAGAGTAGATTGGAGCGTGAGCGTGGGCGTGGCGTTAGGGCTAGTTGTCATTTCCAGTTCAGGCGCTGCTATTTTGTTGTTATTACCACTCTGCCACTGTGTTCCCGAACAAGCAACAAGTCACTGTCCCAAGTCGAACCCAAGCGTAGGCAAATTGGTCCGCGGCTCAATTTCCAGGTTACAATTACACTAAATGGTCCTCATAGTTTTGTCCAAAATTTTATTTGGACCCCTCAATCTTCAAAAGCGGATGGTTTAGTCCCAAATCTTAAGAAAACTAACATAGTTCGTCGCTTTAATAGTTTCTTCTAATACTTAATTTGCTCAAATATGGAGTATAGAATAACATAATCGGTCAAAAGAAAAGACTAGTTTACCCTCAGTGAACTACAAACCCCACTTAATATGTTTTTAATCATTTAGAAACAGGAACTAATTTGTTATATTTTTTTGGGAGAAATCCTAATACCAAATGCAATGATATCCTTCTCGTGGTAAAATGTAAAATAATTTATAATAACTTCTGAATATACAAGCCGTTATTAGTTAATGGAGGCGCACCTCAAGCAAGCATGCAATAGTTAAATTAAATTATCGGCTAAGAGCACAGGCCGTGTGGGGTCTTGTGCTAGGAACCTTGTAGTGAGGTTAGGTATTTATAAAACCCTTATGCAAACATTCAAGGTACAGAGTTTCTTATTTTAAAACAGTCCTTTTGTCGGGATCTTTTTACTTTTTGAATATTTAGTAGGTTGGAAAGGTGGTAAAAAAAAAAAAAATAGTAATAATAATTTTATATAATAAAAATAGTATCACACCTATGTGATTCAAGAATCTCGGGTTTGCAAAATTAAAAATAATAATAATATATTAATTTATACTATAGGCCTCAGCATACAGAAAACAACAAAAAGTATCCAATCCTCACGATGCAACACTATATACATATACATATATATATATATATATATTGATGTACTAATATTTACTTTCTACTTTAATAGGAAATTCAGGAATTTATGAGATAATATCCTCTAACAGTTGTACAGGTACTATGTACTACTATAAATATTGTCACTTGTCAGTTGAAAAAATACTTTTGTTTTTTCTCTATATTAATTACATAATTAAATACTTTAAGTACATTGCACTAACTTTCATCAGACCCTAATCTTTTTTAAACATCTAAGAGTTTGTGGGTAAATTCCTTCCCACACTTTAAGGTACAGAAGCAGAGTTTAGAAGTTTCACCTATGGCAGTAGAAGCTCTCCACAGGCGAAGAAGGAAATCGGATCAATTGGAGTTCGACAAAAACAATTTCAACCTTGTAGCTACTATATCATACTCGGGAGCCATTACCCGACCTTATGCTGGATATTGACTCTTCAATTAACGCCGTCTGTGGGAATTTATTATAGAAGAAACGTTTAGGTTCCTGAACCCTTTACACCCTAAAGCAGTTCTGAAAAACTGAGAAAATGTCGAAGTTTCCTGATAATTAGAACCCCCCTCCGCCACTCGACATGCGTGGTTCTACTCTCAGAAACGGATCCATTTTTGGAATGCAAACTTCCCCCAAGATAGGATAGACCTTCTCCCCCATCCATTCTCTACTTTCCATCACTTCTCCTCTCAGACCCTTTACCCGAAGTAACCTTTCTAACCTCATATTATCCGAAGAATAATAAACAACTCAAACTCCTTAAATAATCCCCCCTCCCCTTCTGAACCATTGGATTTGCAGGCCTTAATTGTTTCTATTGTGTGAGAACAAGTTTAAGCATCTCTTACATCTTGTAGGTTACCACTAAGAGAAGGAAATAACCCCTTCTTTTCCATATCGGAGCCCCAACCTATGGACATTAATCGCTCATCCTAAGATAGGGAGAGGGTCCTTCCTGAACCAATGTTGGCAACCGGGTGAAATCAAGTCATCCGCGAAGGCAGAGGTTGTGATCTGAGGAAACATCTCTCTACCCTCCCCCCCCTGCCCCTGGAACTAGTAGAGAAGCAGACCAAGGAGATTTAGTTCTTATCAGAATGCACAAATCTCTATCTCCCAAGGCAGCTGGTGCTCAAGGGCATAGACGTTGTAGTTATGGAGCCCAAGGGTCCCAAACCACCAGTTCCTCCAATGCTGATAGTTCTTCCAGGTATGCTAGTTACATCTTATTTGGAGATGATGATGAGTAATATTCTTCAGATGATTAAGGACATGAGTATGTTTCTGAGCGTGTGACTGGTGTGCCCTAAGAATCATATCCTATTCCATAGATTCAAACCCGTAGCAGCATTCACAGATAATGTCGAACCTAAGTCACGTCCAATCATGTCAGATGAGAAAGATAAAAAAACTCTAATTCAGTTCTGAGGCCAACTGGTTTTGGATCTCATCGACTCCCAGATCTACCTCGAAAAAGCCCTAGCCACCATTCTCTAACATCTAATAGGAGAAGGTTGAATGACACCGAACTATCATCGTACCCCCGAATTGCTGTTGACGAATAGTTAGAGCGAGTTATTGGTGGGATGACCTGATTCCCACTCAGTCCATAGATCTTACCCAAAGCTACCCCAAGAAACTATAACCCCCCTGTATTACCTATATATAATGGAATTTCGGACCCTAACATCCACCTGATGTATTACCGACAAAGGATATTTGCATGGTGCATGAATGAAAATTTTATATATTATATATTCCCTCCACTTTTGGAGAGGTGGCCATAAAATGGCTAGATTAGGAGGCATCATGGTCAATTCAGTCATGGAGGCAAATGATGGAGAAATTATTGAGAAAATTTTCTATGAATTTCAAAACCACCCCTAGACAAGAAGCCCTAATACAATGAGGAGGGGTTCGAATGAAAATTTGCATGATTTTATAATCAGGTTTTGAAATGTGTATAAGTCAATTGACTGAATTCGATACCTAGATACTTTTGTGTTAGGCTATATCACAGCCTGTCTAAACCGGCAAGATGAAACCTACGTGAAATTCCACTCAAAGCCTATCAATCTATGGACGAACTCTTCCTGAGGTTAGATAAATACACAAAGACAGAAGAAGTAAGGATGAAAAATACCACAAAAGAAGAAAAGAAATAAGAATTAGGTAAGGAAGTCCATAACATTGTCAAGAAACAGAAGAGGGAAGGTAAAAGGAATGAGAATAAATAGAAGGAGAAAAAGAGGGAGAATAGGCAATGGGATTGTAAGGACCAGTGGGTTCCAAATCATGAGTATCAATTTAGTAAACCAAATAATGAAATGATTGGGTGGTACATCCTGCTCCGCTAAGAAAGCTCACCAAAGCATCGGGACAGATCAAAATACTATGAGTACCACTGAGATCATGGTCATACTACTATGAATTGCCAGAGTCTGAGGTGGTAATTGAACAACTAGGCTAGTAAAGGATATATGAACAAATATATCATTGGGCAATAGATATTACCTCCTTCCTTGCCTCTTAACTAGCTAGCTCTAACACTACCAGAGATATTGGCCATACACACTTCTGAATTGTAGCCTATGATGCCCAATTTACAAGTCGTTCATGATAGCAAGGTAAGATTTCAACAATATGTTAACTCTGTCTAGTTTCAAGATCCCCCTGATAGAAAGAGACAACAAATGATTCAACAGCCTATTGTCTTTACTGAAGCTAATTTGGAAGATGTGTCATTACCCCATAATGATACCCTAATTATCACAGCTACCATCCATCGAGTTGTTGTGGTGCATAGACTCCTAGTGGATGGAGGGAGTTTGGTTGGTATCTTATTTGCACACATGTTGCCAAAGTTGCGGATTTTGCGATCTGAGTTGCTTCTGCTCTGTCATCTCTAATGGGCTTTAGCTCTTAGCAAGTGAAGGCTCTAAGCAAAATATGGTTGAATGTCCAGAAAGGGACAACTGAGATTAAGGTAGAGCTCACTGTGATTGACAATCAAACTCTATACAATAGAATTTTAGAAAGGCCATTGATACATAGCTTGAATGCGGAAGCGTCGACCTTATATTAGAAGGTAAGGTACCCTATTCCAGGATAGGTTGAGACTATCAGGGGCAATCAATATGAATTTCGCTAGTTCATAAATGCAACCATCCGAGGAAAACAAACTATTCAGATTTGTGCTTCAATCGATATAGAAGTGGAGGAAGATCACCTCAACCTTGCCGGAGAACCTAAAACTACCCTGAAAATCCCATTTTATAAAGATGTACCACTTGCTGAGCCTAGAATCAATACAAAATAAAAGGTGGAAGAAGAGTTAGTAAAGAGGCAGATACTAAGGGAAGATAAAGAGCATTATTTCCTTTAGAGAGTAGAGCTTCCCACTAAAAAAGTTGATTAATTGTTTAAATTTCTCTTACATAATATTGATAATTTTGCTTGGACCTCGTTTGAATTGCCAAGTCTTCATCTTCAGGTAGCCTATCACAGGTTCAATATTATCACACATCGAATTCCAATAAATCCAAGGACATTAGATAAAAGAACTAGAAAAAAATACAATAACTACAATAAACTCATTAACCTACCATATGAACCAACCTACTATCAATATACATAATATGGCCAATGAATATAATATACGAATCTGTATAAACATAATTATACAACTATAGCTTACATATACATATACAACTTATAACAAAAACCCAGATTACATAATAAAATACGAAGTTGCTTGCTTAGCCAAAAAGAAAGAAAGAAATATGTACATATGCAAAACCCAAACCTCATTTACGAGAGGCTACTATAACTTACCCGTAGCTACAAAATATAAACCTGCTTATACGTCCCCATCACCTATCAAGTGTGCCCTAAGTGAAACTCTAAACCTAAAAAACAATTAGAGAATGATATAAATAGAAGAAATACAGGTCATGTCATGCCCTACAATTCATGACTTGAGATCGTGAGATCCAAAAGAGAAAAAGAACAAAAAATAAATAAATAAAAGAACAACTACGCCAATAACATCACATCTAGCCTCCGTTGCAGGACGATCCTACTCACATGCTACAACATCAACAACAATGGAAAAGTAAAACTACTCTAAAAATAAAGGATGAAGGCCAGCGCTAACTCCATAAAAATGTATAACATAGTAAACCATCTTGTTTACTAATACAATACTGCAAACTGTATGCTTGCCAAAAATAAAGGATAAATGAAGGTATACATATGTTTTTTGCCTCGGGTAAGAGCAAAAATATATCTATACTTTCTCCATGCTACATCCACTATACTACTACAACCTCACTATTAGAGTACGTTAAAACATCAAAATAAAATACATAAATATAAGCGCTAAACAGATGCGTCAAAATATGTACAACTACAGCAAAAGTAATTTACTGATGAACTGGGCCTGCCTCCATACCTATAAAACTACTCAAATATATAGGGAGAAAATGAAAAAATGTAACGGTTAGCCAAGTAACTTCACTATAAAAAGAGACTAGGCTATATTTGTATCGTCCCAAAAAAGTTGTACAAATTTTTCACTTTATTCGTTTTGCATTGGTGTGCATAGCGATATTGAGAAAAGTATGGTTATGGCTTTGAAGAGTGTTGGAAATAAAAAACTTGGCATTTGTGGTCATAGTATGGTCTTTCGTAGCGGAAATGAGTTTTGGAAAAGTTAGGCAACAATTACGATTTTTGGAGTTTAGACCCAATGACTTAAAATCAATTTCTAAAATTTTCATTAAGCTTTGGGTTGCTGTTCAAACGGTACCCATCTACCATTCAAACAACAGTGCCATTGAAACGGTGCCTTTATGCCGTTCGAACAGCATGACCGAGTGGGGCCCAATCACTTTTGCCCCTTTTTTACATAGTCAGTGTTCATTTTGCCCATTTTTCCAGTATAGAAAAACAAAATAGAGGGGGAGAGAGACTCCATTTTTGGTAAACCTAGAGCTTGGTTTGATCTAGCTACGGAGCTCGGATTGAATTAAGAGGTTAATTTTCTTCATCTTTACATCCTAGAGATCATTTCTACGTAAGATTTTCTATCTCTCTTATTTGTTTGATTTGCCTTGTTTTTCGTGCACTCCATGTACGTAATTTTATTTTTGATATTCTTATTCCTTTTGATGAGTAGAACAACTTTATAGCTTGGTGTTTGATGATTTGATTTCATTTACAAGATCAAATCGAGGGGTGAAGAAGAGATGAATTTGAGGTTTTTTGCTTAGGAAGCCTCAGGGCGACTTCTAGCACATTTTAAGGTACGGGTAGAAACTTACAATAGTATAAGTTTGAACGTATGTGCATAGATAGAATGTATATTCATATTTTAAGTTTAAGGAGTATAATTCATTTATGTATGAATTACACTCCGCGTATGCCTTACGATTATTATGTTAAATAAGGCATCCAAGTATATGTAAGTTGTTAAGTATATATTTTATTATATTATGAGTAGCGTAGATCACCTAAGTGGTGATGTGTTTGTATGAAAATATTTGGAGGATTTATATAAGTATTCGAAAGATGTATGTAAGTACTAAAAGGATGTATACTATTACTCGTGGGATATATATGTATAGTTAAACAAGGTCACATTATGTCGTGACATATATGTATGATGTTATGCAATATAAGTAAGTATATAAGTACGCACCGCAAATGTAAGTAAGTGAAGATATATAAGTTGACAATGAATGATTAAGTATCAAAAGCATATTGTATATGAGTTTCGTAGTATGTTTATTGAATAAGCACAAGAAACTTGTACCTTGATTAAGCTTAGACTCGTTGTGATACTCATACATTTTGTTGGACGTTATAAGCATGAGTAGGTCATGTTTTGTTGTAATAATTAAGTAAGTATGTTGCCTATTCATGTTACATTTCTTCATGGCGTATATATTAAGTAAGATGTATGGCATAGTATGATTATAAGGCCTTTGGCAAATCACTCATGTTTATAAGCATGGCACGAGTATTAGCATTCATACTACATTTATAAGCTTCATGCTACAAATATAAGTATATAGGAATAAGCTACCCAAGGCAATACGAAACGCCCAAGTGGTTTTTAAGAAAATGCGGTATTTTAAGAAAGGAAAAATTCATGTTTTATGTTATCGTTATGTCGTGGCATGACCATGGTTTACATTATCGTTTTGTCATGGCGTAACCTTTGATTTTGTTATAGTTTTGTCGTGGCGGGTCATAGAAGGACGTTTTGTCGTCATAGAAATTATGTCGTCTCGGGTATAACCTATGATTTTGTTATTGTTTTGTCATAGCGGGTCATAGAATGGCATTTTTTCGTCATAGATGTTATGTCATCTTAGTTATAAGGACACCCCATGTGTATTGCATAAGAAGAAGGGCATAAGAAACACCTATGTTTGTTTTTAAGAAAAGTAAAGTAATAAGTCCCAATATTTTTTTAAAGGAAAATGAGATAAGTCCTCGTAGTTTTAGTAAGTGAGATAAGTCTCGTTTGCATAAGTGCATGGATTCGTAGTTGTAGTAAACGAAATAAGTCTCGTATGTATAAGTGCATGGATTCGTAGTTATTGTAGAAAAGATAAGCTCGTATACACAAGTGCATGGATTCATAGTTGTAGTGAATGAGATTAGTCTCGTAGGTATAAGTGCATTGGCTCTTAGATGGTTTGGTTGAGATATGTCTTGTATTTATATATGTTGCCTCTTTAAGTAATAGGCCTAGACGAGTTATGTTCTCAGATTCGGATGTTACTTCATAGGTAATAGTTTAATGAGCATGCCTTTACTTATATGGTTATTTATATAAAATAATTATGTTCATTTTACATGTTTACATACATGTTATTTACCGATTATTGTCAGATTTATCATATTGCTAATTTCTGACCTAAACATTTTCTTTTCTTTTTGTACACTATCATTAAACTATTTTACAGGTCTGGAGTTTGGCTCAGGACACGACTGATAGGATTTAGAGTTGCTTATGTAGGTATACTTTTGTAGTTACAGACTAGTTGTACATATATGTATAGACTATGATGATGTATTATGTTGTATTTGTAGCACACTCTGATTTAGTATTGGTGTTATACAAAAGTATAGGTATGTTCTGGCTCTTGTACACGAGGTGAAGAACATACTTATACCTTCCTTCTTATTATTTTGGCAAGCCTACAATTTGATTTTGTATTTGTAAATAGGGGGTTTACTATTATTTGAAAGTGGAGCTGTATGATTATGTCTTTACAGATTTTTAGAGATTGTATTCATGAGTCACATTACGTATATTATAGCAGGATGATTTAAATTCGGGAATGGGTTGTAATATTTATTGTATTTCTGTCCCTTTATTCTCACGTCCCCGGGTCACGAATTTTGGGGCATGATAGGTTGGTATCAGAGCTAATCGGGTTAAGAAAATCTAGGAGCTCTAGGATAGGGATTTACTAAGTTAGGAGGATATGTGCACTATTAAGAGATTAATGTTGTTAAGTAGTGACTGATTAGCGAGTTAAGCCAATTAGTCGTAAGTTAAGTTATGCGATTGATGATACGTATAAATTTGGTAAGTGCTAGAGTCATTTATGATTCGATATATATATATATTAGTTTATATATTCGGTTAGAGATAAATTTTCATTGCGTCCAGACTAGATATTATATCGGTTATGTCCATATAGTATCTAGATGCATCTGTGTAAGCTACGTTATGCGTTGTATATATTATATGATTAGTATGTATAAGATCATACGATATGCATAGTTTGATATATATATATATATATATATATATATATGTATGTATGTATATTGTGATTGTTGATGTTGTTCCTCTTTTCTAACTTGCACATGAAGTTAGAATGGCAAGAGACTGTAAAGGTCTCGAGGTGGTCGAGGAGTACGGGGTGGGGCTCAAGGACGTGGAGTGACTACTCGCAGGCGGGGTTGTTGAATAAGGGCTCATATTGTAGAAGATGTTTGTATTGAGGGAGTACAACATAGACGTACTCATGCGAGAGTTATAGAGCTATGAGAGGATGAGGTTCGATATATTAGGAATATTTCGAATTTGGACGATACGATGAACCTAGAAGAAAGCTTGGTAAACTCCGATGAAGAGGCTTCCTTGCCTCAACTTCAAGTTTACCCAAGTGCACATGTGGGAGAATCTTCAGCGATTATTCAAGCTTTGGAAATGGCTTTGAATCGAGTTGTGCATGGTACAAGGAATAATGGAGGGATGGTTGAGACGAGAGTATTTTTGGCTCAGAAAATGTTTCAATATATGAATCCACCGATCTTTTTGGGTGATAGAGAAGCCATTCTTGTTGAAGATTGGATTATAGAAGTAGAGAGGATCTTTAGAACTCTTTAACTAATTGAGGATGATTTGCAAATGGCAGTAACACCATTGTATTTATGAGGAAAAGTTGCTCGTTGGTGGCGGAGCAAGGAAGAGATGAATGGGTGGGGTATTATATTTCGGTTTGCCTTTCATGAGCTATTCTTGGAGAAATTTTTGCCTGAGATGCTTTACGAAAGGAAGCAAGAAGATTTTATGAAATTGGTACAAGGGAGTTCTTTGGTATAAGATTACCAAATCTCGTTTATGGATCTGTCTCAGTATGCACCAAAAAATGTGTCGATGGAGAAGATGCATAGCCTTCGATTTATTGGTGGCTTACATCATTCTATTCAGACGTATGTGACAGCGGGTCGTCCTGACACTTTTAAGGAATGCATTGATACGACTATGGGGACAAAACATACTTAACGAGCAAACAACAATTGAAGGTTGCTTGCTCTACTTCGCATTTGTCTTAACCTTCGGGTCAACTCCCAGGTTCTCATATGATACACAACTCGAGTATTGGTTCGGAGAACTGCAGTGGTAAGAGCAGGAATGATGGTAGGAGCGGAGGTGAAGCGGTGGAAGGAAAAGGTTGCGAGGTAACTTTTCTACTCCTTTTTTGGTGGGAATTCTCAGCCAATAGGATCATCGAACTCTAGTTCGACTGTGTAGAGTAGCAAATACTTCCATTGTGGTAAGTAGGGTCACTTAGCCCAATATTATACAAATCCGATATTTTGTCACCTTTGCAATACTGAGGGACATTGTT
>MKEJ01069246.1:0-10889 GCA_001753735.1 Embelia ribes | reverse complement strand
TTCTATGAATAAAAATAACAATCTGATTTATTGTAACAAAATGGTTCAGCATGACCTATATGGTGATATAATGGAACATTGGGGATTAAATTAATAAACAAAAAATTGTAGGACTACATCGATAAACGGTGAAACATCCGGGTATTTTTGATAATTGACCAATATATGAATAAGAAAAACAAAACTTAAGATTAGACGTATATAAACACCGTCTTCCTTCTCGATATTTCCTTGCGGAGCCCTCTCTCTCTCTCTATCTCTCTCTCTCTCCGGCCGCTACTCGCATCTCTCCATCTCCAATTCCACAAACCCATACAAAAAGCTCATCTCTTTTCAATATATATGTATATAATCATATAACTTATACATATATACATAAAGAAATATCGCCCTTCGTCAGCCCCTTATGGCTCTGAGGCGCCTCATCAACCAGGTTAGTCCCATCTCCCACGCCATGAGGAATATTCGTTTACCCTTTTCACCGATTTCCTTATAATTATTACAATCTCTCTGATTTAGGAAAATTCGTCAATTTTGTTATGATTAGAAAAACCCTAATACGACCTCAATCAGATTACTGTGTTTATATACACGATAATGATGTAATAGCAGCTGAAATTATGATTTTTTGACTTGAAGTGCATATATATTTATCTCTTCACGTATTATCAGTCCGTTTGAATAGGTTCCATCTTTATACTACTAATTGCATATTTTAACTGTGTCGAATATAATAAATGAAAGAATGCGCATGTTCTTAACATATTGAGCTTTGGTAGCACATCAATTAATGACAGTGTCAGAGCAATCTGAGCTCGGTGTTGGGATCAAGTCTCGTCGCTGCCTAATTAAAAAATTAATTGCACGTCGCTTAACATATTATACGCATTAAACTTCTCTTATAATTGATGTTAGAAAAAATGAATCTTTTAATAGCAAATAAAAGCACTCTTGTTAAAATAAAAGCAGATTCCTTTTTCCCGAAAATCATAAACAAAGCCGATGCGCAAACTCTAGTGATATGCCACCTGAGGGGCGTGTTGTTGAATGAATAAATAATAAAGTACGGCTCTACTGACATTTTAAGTCTTTCGGTGAGGTGGTAGCGCATCACTTGACATAATGATATTATGTTGCTCGGACTTTCTTTCACTTGAATTTCCTTTGCAAGTTGTTCTTCTTTGCGAGGATTTTGTTATGTTGTTCTCTTTGGCCCCTGTCGCCAAAGAGTTGTGAACGTGTCGTTGAAAAGGTTCCATCTTTCTGCTACTAGGTGCTGGTAGGGCTTTCTATGATTTGGGTTTTTCTCGTTTTGTGTTTTTCTTTTCTGGATTTTTTGTTTTTTGGGGTTGTGTTTAATTAAATTTATCTGTATGCAAATTTGAGGTAAATTGCATTTTGATTTACCTTTGTGCACTTGTGTTTTTGAAATTTGAAAGATTATTTTGTTCTTTCGACAGTCTATATGTTTATGGATGTTGTAACTGCATGGTTTGCTGAATGTTTTTGCCGTAACAGGTTTCTAAGCAGAACGTAAATGCTACGCTACTTAAGAGCCGCTTCATTGGGAAAAGTGTGGGAGGTACACTCAGTTTCCTTATGAACATTTTTACTTGAGCTTTCGTTGTGGAATTTTCTAATAACTAGTCCTTTGTATTCTTAATTTGTACCTAATCGAGTAGACTGTTCTTAATTGTTTGCAGCTTTACAAGATAAAAGCTTGGTTTTTGAAGTTTTATGAAAATGTTGGGCTTATCTACCTCAAAATTCTAACTATTTTAAGCCAAGAAAGCAAAAGATATAAGCTTTTAAGATTTGCATTCAAATGCATTGCAACTTATTAGCTAAAAAGCTGATTTCAAAGCCACAGCCAAGCGAGCTTACTGCGGATTCAGCTTCCTTTAGATCTCCGTTCGGGATACTTTTTCCTTTCAATTTAGAAATAATTATCTCAATAGTTGATAACTCTTGATTTATTGAAGATGTCCTAGCATAGATCCTGTGCCACACTGACTAAGGGGAAAGTTAAGGATTTGTTACCTCCTAGTGTGAAAGCTAGTGATTTACTCTGATCCGTGTAGAGAAACTTTTGAGGGTGCGGTGTCCGGATCCCGTGGGATTGCGCGTGTCCAGAACCCAAGGATATCAACAAAAAATAAAAATAAAAAACTGTTAAAGGATTTATTAGGAACAACTGTAGTAAGGATTTGTGCATTTTCCTTTTATCCTAACAATATCTTGCTGGTTCTTGTGAATTTTTCAATATCATGTCAACATGGACAGACTTACAATTTATGGTGTTTGTTATTGTGGAGTGTTAGCATTTTGAAAACTAGGTTCGATTAAGCATCTGTTGATCCCAGTTTGATTTTTGTCAGCCGGATGTGTGTATTTCAAGTAAGATAGTTGGTAGGACCTTTATTGGCATATTGCGTTGTTACATTACTTGTTTGGCTTTTTGTTGTGGTTCTCAGTAGCACACTTGTTTTTTCCTTCCCTGACTCGCTTGCTCAACCTTAGAATAAAAACCATTACCGAATTCAATATCTAACGCCTGGCAAGTTCTTTCAACTCAATTTAATCTTGAAGAATGTTAAAAGAAACATATTTTAAGAAGCCCATTTAAAAAACTCAACCAGAATGGGAGCTATATTTATTTTGAGACATAAAGAAAATAGAAAAGAAAGTACTAGAAGTGACGAATTCCTTGCAAAAAAGGAGCATCTTGTTTTTTCTTGCAACTTTCAATCTTATAGGTCTTGTTTTTAAAAGATATATAGGACCTTTTCACTGCATTAAAGGGCAAGCCCTTTACCAACTTTTTGCTGCCTTTAGACCTGGGAAGACCTAAGATAATCAATCTTATAGATGTTTTTCATTGGCATGTTCTGATGAATGATTTGATACAATCAATGCATCTAAGACATTCTTTCTTTACAAGGATAACACAAAATGCTGATAAACAACTACTTTATGCAGGAAATAGAGTTTTGAGCACTCAAGAAAGGTTGCAGTCAAGTTACGTTGGCAGTTTTTCTCGGAAATTACGTGATACAGATGCATCAAGTGATGCCAATTATCTGAAAGAGCTTCATCGTCGAAATGATCCCGAGGCTGTTATCAGGCTGTTTGAAAGCCAGCCTTCCTTGCATACCAACTCAGCCGCACTTTCTGAATATGTGAAAGCATTGGTTAAAGTTGATAGATTGGATGAAAGTGAGTTACTCAGAACATTGCAAAGAGGTGGGTATGGAGAAAATTGTTGTTTTACTGATGAAGTTATCTTTTACATTCCTTATTTTGTTGCTCCTAAGTCCTATCATGCTTATTGTGGAGAAATTGCTTGTTGTACCCACAACGTTCTCTGCTGCATTTCTTAATTTGTTACTCTGGTCATACCTTTTATGTTCATCTAGAATTAGCTGACTTAACATTTAACAGTAAACCCTTTGAATTCTTCTTGATGTAACTTTTACTGTAGAAACTATTCATTGCTTCTGTGAGCTTTAAAGAATTTGAGTTCCTTGTGGGTGCTTCTAATACTAGATTGTTGTTGTCTTGTGATCGGTTTTGTTCTGTGCCCTTTTGTTTCATTGCCAGACACTTATCAAATTTTAACGAACGTCACTTTTTTTAATGCTTTTTCGATTTGAGTTCTCCCATAAACTTTCAAGTTGGTGAGAACAATGTTGTTTAGTTTTGTGAACTTAGGCATCTTCATGAAAATCTCTCCACTCTTTTGGGGTTAATTCTGACAAACTTATTTCTTGCAGTGAATATGTTTTTGAAACTAGGCAGAGAATCTTGCTTTCCAGTTTGTTTCCCTTTTCTATTTTCTCCATTTTTTATTTTTTATTACTACTATTTTTTGGGGGTTGTGCTTCCTTTCTTATAAGCATTTCTTCTTTTTGCCCCCCCTATGTCATATTTGGTTTTGTGTAAATGAACTAGTGAAACCATACAGGGATAGGTGGCGGTTCCGGTGCTTACTCCCATTTGGAGGAAGAAAGTTTTGGCAGCCTTTCAGCTTTGAGGAATGTTGGAAAACAAACAAAAGATGGTGTTCTTGGAACCGCCAATGCGCCTATTCATATGGTAGCGGCAGAAGGAGGGCATTTCAAGGAGCAGTTGTGGCGTACTTTTCGCACCCTTGGCATGGCTTTCCTTTTGGTTTCCGGCGTTGGAGCACTTATTGAGGACAGAGGAATCAGCAAAGGTACTACCATATTCTGGTTTTGCAGCTGGTGCCTTTCAATCTGATCTCCTTGTTCCTGTCAGTGGATAATGATGAGTTCTGTTTGCTATTTTTCATACTTTGCAGGACTTGGTCTAAATGAAGAGGTGCAACCGAGCACAGAAACTAACACGAAATTTAATGATGTGAAGGGTGTTGATGAGGCCAAAGCTGAGCTAGAAGAGATTGTTCACTACCTTCGAGACCCTAAGGTAATAAGCTTGGGTCTTATGTGCTTGCCTCATTTTCTTTCCATATATGTCGGTTAGTGTTTTGTGGTTACATATTTCTCTGCTAACTAGATTGAGTACAATCTCTCTCTTTATATAACAGTGTCTGGCCCACATTATAAGTGTGAAGATAACTGCAACAAAATGTAGTATGTTGTATTTACAATTGAAGAGTCCTTGATTACTGTATAATTATTGTCCACTGTTCTTGAATTTGATTTGTAGTGTTTAACCCCGCATTTAGGCATATGTTCTGTCATCATCCTCAATTTCTTCTCTCGATCATCATCTTTGTTGTAGTTTCTATTTCTCGATCATCAATGCATTGGAAAAGTGTAAAATTTTATGCCTTCGAAAACTTTTAGCTTTTGCAATAAGCCATATATTTTCAAGTTTCAATATATTCAAAAGTAAAATTCATTTATTTTGTTTCCAACAACAAATTATATTTAGTTTACATTCGGAATTAAGAAAAAAATAGTATGTAATGACCACATGACTTGTATTTATATTCATTTGCCCTCCCCAAAAAAGGTTCAAGCCACGGCTGCCGTCTTTTTAACTCTCTTCTGTTTATCATGGTTCTTTTGTTAATCAATGGATACCAATGACTACTAAGGAAATCCACTCTGTTATCATCTAGGACCGCTACAGACAGGCTTTCACATGTTCCACCTTTGCATCAAACAATTGCTTTGTGCTCGTTGTAGGCTTTTAGTGTATTATATGAATGCCTAAACTAAGGTTGCAAAATGGAAACATGGAAAGCTGTAGGAATAAACGGTACGTTGATGTATCTGAATTCTGCATGGGAATAAGGTTCAAAGATATGGCCGTGTCTTTTCCTTTTTCTTGAATGCCTATAAGTGTCAACTGTCAAAGGTAGCATTAGTGTAGTATCTGACTTTAACCTTTTCTTATTTGCAGCGTTTTACTCGTCTTGGAGGTAAGCTTCCAAAGGGTGTTTTGCTTGTTGGCCCACCTGGCACTGGTAAGACGATGCTAGCAAGAGCTATAGCAGGAGAAGCTGGGGTGCCTTTCTTCTCGTGCAGTGGCAGTGAGTTTGAAGAGATGTTTGTAGGAGTTGGAGCCCGAAGGGTTAGAGATCTCTTTGCTGCTGCAAAGAAAAGGTCACCTTGTATCATATTTATTGACGAGATAGATGCAATCGGAGGGAGCCGTAACCCAAAGGACCAGCAGTATATGAAGATGACTTTGAATCAGTTGCTTGTTGAGCTCGATGGGTTCAAACAAAATGAAGGGATCATTGTGATTGCTGCTACTAATTTTCCAGAGTCCCTGGACAAGGCATTGGTGAGACCTGGAAGATTTGACCGTCACATTGTTGTCCCTAATCCTGATGTGGAAGGGCGAAGACAGATTCTGGAATCTCACATGTCCAAGGTATTTTCACTCTTGTGAGTATTTCTTGTCACCTATTTTTGATCTGGGAGTTGATAGATGTGAGCTTTAAGCTAGGGGAAGTAACTATTACCAAGGAATTGGCTTTGAGGAAAGTTGGTATCGTCTTTGTCCTAAAATAGATAGTGTCAGTAATTTCAAGTTTTCACCACTATGATGAAGTCTTGCAGTATGTGATGATCCTGAAAATCATTCCAAATTGCCCCTTCTTTTGCTTAAGTATGAGCATGTCTTTCTATTCTTGGCCTATGACCAAGCAATTAATCTGACTCTGTATCTGTATTCTCCAATAAGTCAGTTTCAATTGTCAACATGACAATGAAGTGCTACATGTAATTTAGCAGCCATGCTGCTATTCCATGGAATTGTAATTTGACTCTTCTTCTTTTCTCTTAGTAAATGGGCACTCTGACATCACTGTACACAATCTATGTATAAATTACCAATTCAGATTATAGCTAAGAAAATGTATTTCATTCTACTTCCTTTGATCATTATCTTAGTTCATCAGTCTGTGTTAGTCGTGCACACTCTGAAATAACTGAAATTATGATTGCTGATAGAACATGGCAGTAATCTATAAAATCGAGTCTGTAATCTGTATGCCACGTTGAAAGATGAAGATGATGTCCATGTATTCTGAGACTAACATTCTGTTGCCCCCGCTTGGAACTATGTAGCAATCAATGTTCCAGTGCTTTTTTTAATCTTTTTTTTTTGGTGTTAAAAATAGTTGATGTCGGAAATACTTTTGGCAGGTCCTGAAGGCAGAGGATGTTGATTCTATGATAATAGCCAGAGGAACACCCGGTTTCTCTGGCGCAGACCTTGCGAACTTGGTCAATGTGGCGGCTCTCAAAGCTGCTATGGACGGTGCAAAAGCAGTGAGCATGGCTGATCTTGAGTACGCCAAGGACAGGATCATGATGGGGAGTGAGCGCAAATCTGCTGTCATCTCTGAAGAATCACGAAAACTCACTGCCTTCCACGAGGGTGGACATGCCCTCGTCGCTATCCACACGGATGGTGCCCTCCCTGTGCACAAGGCCACGATCGTCCCACGAGGTGTATCTCTCGGAATGGTTGCTCAGTTGCCAGACAAGGACGAAACAAGCATATCTCGTAAGCAAATGCTTGCTAGGCTTGATGTCTGTATGGGAGGTCGTGTCGCTGAAGAGCTCATATTCGGGGAAAACGAAGTTACTTCAGGGGCTTCGTCGGATCTTCAACAAGCGACAAACCTTGCAAGGGCTATGGTCACTAAATATGGGATGAGCAAACAAGTAGGGGTGGTGACTCATAACTACGACGACAATGGGAAGAGCATGAGCACTGAGACGAGGCTTCTTATCGAGAAAGAAGTGAGAGAGTTATTGGCGAGGGCTTATAATAATGCAAAGACGATCCTCACTACTCATAGCAAGGAGTTACATGCTCTCGCGAATGCCTTGCTCCAGCACGAGACTCTTAGTGGAGCTCAAATCAAGGCTTTACTCGCACAAGTCAACAATCAGCAGCAGCATCCAAAGCTGGAGATTTTGACACCTCAGAGCTCTTCACAATCCAATGCAACCCCACCTTCGACACCTAATCCAGCAGCTTCTGCTGCAGCTGCCGCCGCCGCCGCTGCTGCAGCTGCAGCCTCAGCTGCCAAGTCAAAGGGAGTTGCTCCTGTCGGATCTTAGCATTTGACGGTATTGGTAAGTCTTATTTCTTGAACGTAGTTAATTTTGCATTTGAATTATATGCATCAGCTGTCTTTTTTTTTCTTTTGTACTTTCAGTAGCTGCCATGAGATTGTGTTGTATGCCATGGTGAGTTTGGATGGTGAAAGCGAAGATATTTGCTGTAACATCACCATTCCCAGAGTAGCACTTGTATCTATATATAACCATAGCACTACATCCGTTTTCCATTTTAATTTCTCTTTGGGATTGTACTTTTTTGTCTTTAATTTGGCAATTGAGTTGTAGTTTTTAACTTTTTTGGAGCCTAACTTATTCTTCGGCTATTCCTTTTTCCATTTTCCACAACTCCTTTGTTCCAATTGGATGACATGTAAAGTTTAATAAAGATGCTTGACTCGCCTTTTCCTTCGTTCGTAACTAACTTTTAGACTCTAGTAACACTGTTACAGTAAGTCTTGTTTTTACTTAAGTTGATCTGTATCTGTGGATTTATGTTTTGGTGTTTGTAACTGATTGACAATAGCTGCAGCTAGCTTGTTTTTCTTTTTCACAGGAACAATTAACAAGTTTTGATCATCCAATTTGCTTAGATTATACTTCTATCTTTTTCAAGTTACTATTTGATTATATTTGATGGCTTAAGTGCAATTATTGATTTTACTTTTAATTTGGTTCATTCTTGATGTTTAAGTTTTGCCCCTTGTGTTTGGTCAATAAAAGCCTATTTGATCCAAGGTTTTGAAGTTGGACTATCCTATAACTGGGTTACATAAAGAAAACTAGTTTTGGAGAATCCTCAGTTGCTTTTACGAGCTTATCATAGTTTTCTGAAAATTCTCAGTCTTGGCAACCCCGTATGACCGTGGCTGACATAGAGTGCTAGAAACTCGGTACCATGAAGTTTCCTTTTTACTAGTTAAACTTGCAAAATTGTTTTTTAGTGATATATATAATATTTATATTATGTTTTGTATTTCATTGTTGAGGATGTATCCATCTTTCCAAGTGCATATATTTTTAAAACTGGTTTCAGTGAAGTATTTTTCGGAGTGGCTACTAAATACTGCATACATGTTACAATCCAGGACTGGATGAGGAGCATAGGCTGTTGCTCTCCTCTAATATTGATATTTTCATTTGCTAGTAAGAGTTTTACAGTGATTTGAAAGTAATGTCAATTGGCCTCTTCTATTTTTGAAATTTACTTCGTGTTTTTATCCAAGATTTTTCCTCAGCTAATTTAATACGTCCCAAGTTTGCTTTGATAACTTTTGGAAATTTGAGGAATGTAGATACTTATTTTCCGTACTGTTAGTCGCTAAGTTACAAGATTAAGCCTTTTTGGCCGCATGAAGATTTGTGGTGTCATTGACAGCAAATTATAATTGAGCTTATTATTATTTGATTGCTTTCACGACAATGTCTCTGTGATCGATGTTGTCATGGCAAGTGATCGTATACCCTTTCTTGTGTGACAAATCCCCGATAAGAGAAATATTTAATCGTCTTGTCGACTACCAACAATTGAATAATTTGGACAGACCATTGATGCGCGAGCAGTTTTTATGCAATCGTATGTAAAGTTCAAACATGGGCTTGATTTGTCATCAATAGATGTTTTTTGTTGCTTTGAATATGAAAACAAATATTTTCGCAATTGGGTCTGTAACATCAAGAGTTATGGTGGCAAAATTTAACTTTTTAAATTCGTTTAATTTTGCGTGTGATATCAATATCTATATGTATAGAGAGAGAGGGGAGAGTGAGATTATGGTTTCCATTTCTGAACAGATCTTGTGTATATTATAAAAGTAACTCGTTTTAAAAAATATAGTGATTTTATGTTAAGATATAGTAAATTTGTTACTATAATACAGTGGTGATAATGCATTCAATTTTATATTTTTTAAAATTAACATATTATATAATATAACTTTTTATAAAAAATGGTAATATATTGAATATAATGTTTATTTTAATTAAAAGTATTAAAATTAATATTATTAATATATTCTATAAAAAAATTATTATATTTTAATATAAAATTATTATATTTTTTAAAATAAATTAATTTTTCTATAATTACAAGACTTGTACGGGAAATGGTAACTTGTTTTAACCTAATATTCATTCAAATACCAAAAAATTCTTTTCTTTTCAGAGTGAGAAATGTTTGATACTAATAAAGGCAAGTATTTGACTAAAATTTTAATTATGATGTCGTGGGTTACAAGTTCAACCTAATATTTTAATTCGAATAATTTAGGGTTATAAATTCAACCTAATATTTTAATTCGAATAATTTAGGGTTATAAATTCAACCTAATATTTATTCTTACGAAAAAGTCGTCAAATAATTGTCGTCCTTTACTATCTTGACACGCAAGCCCACTATGTGTGATGGGGACCATCAGATTAATGATGTAACAGGCTAAAGTATTACTTTTGGTAACCATCTTATCTGTACGGCTCAAATATTAACTGTTCATCAATTTTCTTTTTTTTTTTTATTTTTTTGGTAAGTACCTGTTCATCAAGTTGCCGGTAACCATTGAGGATCAATAAGTTGAAGTCCCACTCGCTTCTTACGTTTGTTTTCACTCAAGCGGGACGTCGAACTACTCAATTGATCCGGTTCGATTCAGAATTTAAAAAATTGATTAGTTTCGGTTCTACTTATAGACAAAAATCGTTTTTTCCAATTTTCTAGTTTTTTCAGGCATTAATTTGAATTTAGTTGTGTAATTTTTTGAGAAATTATAAAATTTTCAAACTTGGATTTGGGGTTTTTTCTTCTAAAATTTGTTCTTAGATTTACCGAACAGTGGTTAAATTGTAAAAACGGTTTTGTGTATGAATTTCTTAATTTTTGATAAAATAATTTTTCGTAAATTTTAAAAATGATAATAAAAATTCCAAAACCGGTTCAAAACAGAATTGAAACGGACATGTTTAGGTACGGAAGGCTTGATTTGTACTCAATTCCAGTCGGTCTCAATTTTTTTTAGCATATTAGTTTATTTAGTTCAAATCAATCCAATTCGGTTCTGAATCGAATAAATTGGTTGCCCACACCTAAAAACACATCTAATTGTACCTAGATCACCATGTCATTGAACGAAAGAGGAAGCAAAACGGGAGTGGATGCTTGAAAAAATAGGCCTGTAGTTAAAATAATTATGAGAGTCGAAGAAAACATTGAGAACGGAAGCCCTCCCTAGCCATAAATGATTTGGTTACATAGAATTACAATGTACCTTGTAGCTTTCTATTTAAGAGGCTTTTTCTTCGTTTTTTCAATAAAGATGTTTTTTG
>MKEJ01069244.1:0-11365 GCA_001753735.1 Embelia ribes | reverse complement strand
GTGGCGGCGGAGGCGAAGGAGGAGGAGGAGGCTAGGGTTTTGTGGGAGAAGATGGTGGTGGATCTAGGGTTAGGGTTGGGTGTTGAAGGGAGCCATTTGCACGGAGATTGGTAGCAGACTGCCATTGGAGAGCTTGAGAGAGAGAGAGAGAGAGAGATGGTGATGGGATTTTGAAGCTTGGTCGTTAGGGTTTATTACTGGGCTCCGACTTGATCCGGGTTTTATTGACGGCAGCTATTAATAGTCCCTATTAGAGGAATAATTAGTTTATGCATTACTTAATGTATAGTAGCCGCCCTAATACAAGTAATACGTGTGTAACGATATAAATAAATAATATAAAAATATTTTTTAAAATGCTCTATAATTTATTTATTTTTTTAAATGGATGTTTTTTAAAAATTCTTAAAATTTAAAAACTATTTTTATAAAATTTGGAGAAGCTGGGTTGGGCATGGTGGTTGAGGGTTATTGGGGAGGGGGTGGAGAAAGACAGAAAGGAGAACGCGAGAGATTTGATGGGGAAAATTAATTTATTTTTATATGCTCCTGCATAATCAAGCTATACATGAGAAAGAATTTTGAAAATTTGAAATTTCTTTAATAAAAAAGGGAATTTTTGGACTCAATTGTTAAAAACGTTGGCTTTTTATATTAAAGATAGTAACCCATCTAGATACCAAATCAAAAAAATTAGTCCATAGCAGCATAGCTAAAATTACAAAAACTCGTTATATTTAGAGCTCAATAAAGTTGAGTGTCCAAATTTAGCTACTCTAACACTTTATCGTAACGAAGTACTAAAATATTTTAATACTAAAAATTGGGTACAACAAATCAAACCTATTTTTTCTCTCTATATTCTCTCTCTACCTTTCATCTTCCAAAAGTGACCTGAAACTTGTATATTTTTTCTCGTTTCTCTGCCAGTTCCAATATCAAGTTCCTCCTCAAGCGGTGTTGTCTACCTCCGCCAACCTCCTCTTGACTTCCACATCTCCGATGTCTACCTTTGCTAGCCACGTCAACAACTTCTGCCCCTCTTTATTTTTCAAAAATTTCGCCCCTCTTTATTTTTCAAATTTTTATTTATCTTTTCCAATTTTATGGTTAGACTTTAAAAAAATAAAATACCCTAATTTCTTGGATTTTCAATTTCATATTATAATCATATTCCATTTTCAATTTTTAGTGTTTTAAATTTTACATAAGAAGAATTACACAAATTTCTATAATTTTTTTACATTAGACAATGGTCATTTCCAAATTTTAAATTATGAACTAATTTGAATATTTTATTATTTAGTTACCAAAATTTAGATACACTAATTTGAGGTTGTTATGCCTTAATACCCAAAAATATAGTGACTCAAATTTATTGACTCGGAATACTCTTAAAGCAATTCTATTCTCTTATTGTAGTCCCTAAAAAATAAATAATGAATTTTATTTATATTTTTGTTTTACAAAATTTAATTTTTTACTTTCTACATTATAGTATCTATCACATTCTCCCTCTCATTAACTTTTATAAACTTTAAAATACTATTTTTATACTTTTAACCATTCCACACCTAAATTGCACCATAACAATAGATTTAATTATGAATTATTATTTAATCATATATCAATAAAAAATATTATTTCTTTGCTTTAAATTTATAATTTAAAGTTTAATTTGTTATAGAGATAAACATATAAATAAAATCTCACTTTAACCAAAGAAAGAGAAAATAGAGTAAAATAATGGGACAAAAGAAAAATATTAATAAAAATTTCATTATACAAATAATGGAAATACAAATAGAATCGCTTGATAAAGAATTACTATTTCATTGGAAATTAAATTTTTATAATATAAAATTTAAATTTAATAAATATATAGTTTAAATATTAAAATTAAAATTCAATTATATTTTTATTATATAATTTAAAAAATAATATTTTGATATAAATACTAATAAAAATTATAATTATTTATTTGTTTAAATATTAAAATTATTTTCTATGTACTTAAAGTTTTAGTTTATATGTCGTATTAAGTAGTTTTAAACTCAAAAATTATTTTTAAATATTAATTTTAATTTTAATTTATAATTACCATTTAATTTTTTAAATACTTATATTATATTTCTATTTTTAGTTAATAATACTACTAGAGTCAATGGAGAGAAAATATATTAATTTTTTAAATATAATAGTAAAATAATATGACACGAAAGATAATATATCAATTTTATATGTTTACATAATAAATAGTAGTTATTTAGATTTAGTAAATCAATTCTCGTAACCACTTAATAATCTAATGATGGACCAAATAGTCATTTAGGTTTTGGTTGCCTAAATAGGGAAAGAAGGGATTATATGAATCTAATGCAAATGCTTTTAGATTGCAGCTTTTTATTTCTGCAAAGATATTTGATATAACAAACTTGCTCAAAATACAATTCATATCTTATCAATGCCGCTATCTAATTATCATTAAGATCAATACAATATTATCACGAGAACAATAATTAGAATTATCATATAGACAAATAACTAATTATGATGTTACGCACCATGGTTTGTGTGCAACATCCTCCAGTAGTATACTTGAGACATAATACTACTCAACCCACTAATCTCTAATTTTGTGAGTATTTTCATATTAGGAAAATGGAGGGTGTGACTTTTAGAGAAAGTAACAGTGTGAAATGTTGTATTCAGTCACCATCTAACTAACATAACACTACTACTCAATTTTTTGCTAATCTCAAAATCATTTCATCAATACTAAAGGTTTGACAATTATAATCGCTCGTGTATATATAAATACATAACCATGTTCTATTTTTTGCCTTTGTTATATCGAGTATGTTATCAATGTATTTACATTAAATTTTTTAATTTACTTAGACCAAAATAGTAAATTAGCTAAGAGTTTATACCAAACAGACAAATATTATCCAACTTTAAAGCTAAAAAAATTGAAATTTATAAGCTACAACTAAACAAGTCAATATATGTTTCTATTTTTGCCTTTGTTTCTTAAGTCTTTTGCTTAAGGAATCAAATTGCATCACTTTTGTTCACAAATTAATTGTACCAATATACGCTCACATAATTTACCCATTTAATTAGTATAAATACAGATAATTTTTATTGGATTTGCTTCTAACACTTGATTAATAGAACTCTACAAATTACAAAACCTCACCCAATTGTAGATAATCATATTTGAACTAATTATGGGAGCTACTCTTCTTCCAAATTACTTGTAATAATAGTTCAAAGTATCATAAAATTTTTTTAACCAAAAACATATTATTCCACTATATGAGTCTTTTAAGCCGTGCAGAAACTAAATTAGATATAATAATAGTTTTAAAGAGTTAGAATGGACGCTGCTAAAAAGTTTTCACACCGTTATTTTTTCATTTAATTTACAAACAAAAATTTTACAAAATCTATTTTTATTACGTAAATTAACATCCTAGAAATTGTACATATTAGCCTTCTATATGTTTTCTTACAACACATGTAATCCTACTTTCAAAAAATATTTCACTTTTGTTTATTCAATTTTCAATTCCAAAATTAGCCTTAATCAACTACTAATTACCAAGCACCACTAGTTATTAGACCATTCCAATAGCCATCGCCTCGGAAAATAACATCTAGCCTAGGATAAAAAGATGAAAATTTTGAATTTTATGCCCAAAATGTAAGTGGGAAAATCTCAAATGATAATATTTTATCTTACATCCAAGCCGAGCCACGCTTAACATGACTATCAGGCCAAGGTTATTAGCGGACCAAGTCTCCACAATTAGTGCCGGATATGGGAATTTACGTTAAGAAATCGAACCCATATATTATACATAAAAGAACTATGTTATTTTTTTCTAGAGAAATCGAGAAAATGAAATGCGTTGAAAATTTTCAATTTAATGCATAAGCTTTATAAAACTTTTCGTGATAAAAAAATCTTGGCCCCACCTTGGGTAGTTCCCATGACCACAATGGCAATACTCATTTTTACGAGAACACGGCAAATGGACCCCTAGGCTCAACCAACAAGCCAAGAAAAAAGATTGGGCAAGCGTGTAATCTACACCGACCAATTCTACTGCGGACTTGAGCCAACGGCTAGGATTATCCAGCCGCAGCTATTGAATATATGACCACACACGTCACGAGTTCACCCGGTAAACAGCCCCCGTGGTCCAATAATAAATCAACACGTGTCCGTATTTTCTCGCCCCGATGCCACCGGTAAATCCAGTTTCGCCGGTAACTATGAACAGCTAGATGATTGATCTTTGATTTTCCCATCTAAAGGTAATTACACTAATGAGCCCTATAGTTTCAAAACAAATCTTATTTGGGACTCATGTTTCAATTTCAGAAGTAATAGTACTAGGACTTAAAAAATGACATATTTAGCCTTAGAATTTAAGAAAAGTGACTTACTCGGTCCGTTTAAATGTTTTTTCTCTCAAACTAAAGACTCTAAAATACTCAAAGTGGGAGAAAATATCAACAAAAATTATCATAAAAAAACTAATTTAGACCTAACTAAATTCTATATGGATTACTTTAATGATTTTTCCCATTTAAAAAGATTTTGATTCTAGCAAGGGCTATTTTGTGTCAAAACTTGTGTAGTATAGTCACTGTACCGATTGCAATCTTATTTTGGGCCTCTGGATAAAAAGATACGATCTATTTAATTTTCGTGCATGACTCTCCATTTTGAAACTGAATGGGACTACAGTCGTTTGTAGTTCATACTTGGTAAATACTTGGGGATTATTATTCTTTTAATTTGAAACTGTAGGAACCATATATAATATTTGATGAAACTATAGGGAAGTTGAGTGTAATTAGTCCTCCACCATATACATAACAACTAAAGAAGAAATTTTAGTTTTAAAGAAATAGAAGCTCTAAAAATAATCTCCCCTCCGTCGACTTTCCTCTTTTCTTCATCTCCATTCCAGGTATTTTATTTGTAAATTAATTATTAATTTTTTTTTTTTTTTTTTAAAGGAAGTGAGATCATTTATCGCTAATTTATTTGAAGTGAAATAGGAATTGATGTTTCCTCTAGGGTTATGTGATATGCAGATTTGGATCTATGGGTGAAATGGGTATTAATCATTTGTTTGAAGAATTTTTGAATTTTCTGTGTGTAGATTGTGCATGAACTTTGAATTTATTGAACTTTATTTTGTCTATTCTGTTGATTAGTTTGTGATTGCATCGATTGTGTATGAACTTTTCGATTTAAAGATTATTTCATTTTGTATTCTGTTAAAAAAGTTTATGAATTGATTTTTTCTCTAGGATTATGTGATAGGTAGAGTTGGATCTGCAAGAGAAGTGGGTGTATTGATTTGTTTGCAGTCTTGTGTGTTGATTGTTTATAAACATATCAATTTATAGGTTTTTTTTGGGTTTGGTTTTATTCGGTTTGTTAGCTTGTGATTGCATAGCCACACCGTCCTTGAATCGTGTTTGTTATTGACACTGTATCGCTTTGGATCAGATATTGCAAATATGATTTTATGCTAATTAGCTCCAGGATTATAAATTTAGAATCAGAAAATCTTGTTTTTTGTAAAAAGAAGTTACCTAATTATCTATTCAGGATTTTTTGCGATTCTCAAAATTTTGTGAATATATATCAGCTGATGAACGACGTGTTGAGGTTAGGTAGAAAACGGAATAAAGGATCAACTATACCCTTGGGCCTTTTTCTGAATGGAAAATATTCTGTGCTCATAAATTATTTACATAAATGTGTGGTAGCTGTGTATAATGTATCGCATGGCTAGTATGAACTTTTTGACTTAATAGAGTTTTCTTTTTTCCCGCTACTTTTGATAAGTTTCTGATTGCATAGCTACATCAGGTATCAAAATCTAAATCATTATTACCATGGCAGCCGTTAGGTCCTTTTCTATGCGTTAAGACGGAGATCAAATTTATTAGGTTACAAGGATTAGCTAAAAAATTCAAATTATGTGAGTGAACATCAGCTGACCTAGAACGGGTTTCGGTCAATAGAGCTATACTGTAGATGAATTTTAGGGCTGTATTATAATATGAAGTTAAAATTAACAAAATGCGTCATGTACTTTGGCTGCTGTTGTTTAGTCTTCAATAATGCGGAATAGGAAAGTAGCATTCATTCATTGGAGCCCTTTTCAATTAGGTGGGTAAAATTGCTATCAGGTTTGCTTGAGGGGATGTGTATGTCATCGGCCGTTTTCTTTTGTTGCCTTAACTGCATTCATGTAATAATTTATGAGTCCATCCTTGAATGCAGGACTCCTCGGAGGATTTACTGTGCTTCGGTGTTGCTTTAAAAAGTATATTCTTGTTTTATTAATGAAGATGCACCCCGAGAGAAATACTTGCTTCCTGCGACTGAATTAGAGGGTCGTTGCATGATACATAACATGGCCGCTGCTACAGATGAATCACAGAGTCTAGAAAGCTTTAAAGCATTGAAGATAGGAAGACCCTCTAGGCACCTCTCCTTGATACCCCGCTGCCTGAACTCTTGTCTAGCAGTTGCCCCTGTGAAGTTGGTGAGCAATGGCTTTATCAAAAATTGATGGTTGTAGATTTTTAATAAATTTGTTTGCTTTAGTGCAGGTTCTAATCTTATGTACCTGAGCTGAAAGATTTTTTTCGTGGTCTTGTCTCGTAAATTTCCCTTTTTTTTTTTTTTTGAAACTTGCATAAATTTTCCGTTAACTTGCAAATTCAGAAAGTTTTGGTACTAGTTTATACTATTTGCCTTGAAGCAAAGAGTTACTTGTTGGGAAAGCATAAACGCAATTATTTTTTTTTTTATCAAAAGAGCTAAAAGGCCAATTGCTACTCTTTTAAAATGTACCTTTTAAATGATATGCTTTGACTATCTTTTCGTCTCGGAGATGGCTTAACTTATTATCCTATCAAAAGATCCAAGACATTTTTACCTGTCGAGTGGTTCTTTTGTAGTACTGGGAATGGGCATAGGTGCGGTGGGATGATAGTTCCGGTGGTAGACGTAGAGATATGCTGGCGGTTGGCTTTGTTGGAATGATACTTGGGCTTACGGTTTTGTCTCTTATCTTGAGACAATTTATGAATGTCTTAACTCATGCTCTTTTAAAGTCATCAAAATTATAATTAGGTTTTCTTCTTTGCATTGGTGTCCCCTTTTGTGGCAATGTGGATTGGAAAACCCAAACGATTTGTAACGAGGATCTAGGTCGTGGTTCAAGGGGGTGGAAGGGACCTTGACAACTATGATCGATCCAAACATAGGAACTTTATAAGCTTTTTGTTTGTAAGTTGCAACAAAATAATCACTGTATACCCTTGATTTCTTTCTTAACTAGTGCACAAATCTCACCCTGCATCTAATTTTACCTTTTTTTTCTTCCTCTTCTTCTGTATAGGACTCAGATATGGGGTTAGTAAATGCCAAATCTTCATCTAATGAGAATTCCGAGTTTCACCCAATTTATCGTTCAGCAAGCTGTGCTGAAATTGGACCAAAACCATATATGGAAGATGCACACATCTGTATAGATGATCTTTCCAATCATCTTGGTGCAGCTGCGGACTGCACTTCTCCAGGGGCTTTTTATGGGGTCTGTTAGCTAATGGAAATAAAATATAGGGCATTTTTCAGTTCATGTTAATTATAGATGATTAAATTAAATAGTATTTGCTCTAAGCTTGCAATTTGTCCACTTGCAGGTTTTTGATGGGCACGGTGGTACTGATGCAGCTTTCTTTGTGAGAGAGAACATTCTTCGACTTATAGTTGAAGATTCTCATTTCCCTATCTGTAAGAAGCAGGCCATTAAAAGCGCTTTTCTGAAAGCTGACCATGCATTTGTTGATGATGAGTCTCTTGACAGCACCTCAGGAACTACAGTGCTTGTTTCGCTTATTTTTGGGAGGTAAGGGCAAAAGATGTTTATAATTCAATTAGACCACCTGAAAGTTTGGAAGTTTGGAAACTTTCCCCTAGTTTTAGTTTCGCTCTTTATCAACCCTGAAGCTTTGAATTCTTCTAGATGGTCCCTTTGCTGTGTGCTCTGTCACTTGTATGATTTTAGTTACTGTTAATGACAAAATAATTTAAACAGAGATAAGACTTTTAGGAGAAAACTGAGTGCTTGACAGCCTCTTCTCCATATTTATATTATTACAATTGACATGCGAGAAAATCCCAAAGATCCCTATAATTACATTATTGTAATCTACACAATTATGACTACAATATTTCTAGAATATTCTAACAGTTGCCTATGCTGACTTGGTAAAAGGATGAAAATTTTCTTGTGCATCTCGTTTGATGGTGAAGAATGACCAACATACATTGGTTCAAGCCCCTCTTACTATTGAAAGCTAGTATTTTGTGGTAAACCATTAAATTTCTGGTAAACAAATAGACATAAGCATATCATGTTGAATTAAGAGGAGGTTAAGGATCTACCACAGTGCTTCACAGTTCTAGGATATTGTTTCCACATCGATTTGTATAGCCTTTTTCTACGATTTCTATTGTAAACTGGTTGTTTTTAGGAAGAGATTTTGGTAAATTTTGCATTACATACCTACTTCCATTTGCTTTTGCTAAGCTGAAACTGAATGAAGTTATTGACAAAAGCTGTTTCCTTTCTGGCATAACTGGGAGTAGACAAGTGCTTTGAGTTGCTGCATATAACTAAACATGGTATTAGAGCAGGCTTACCAGGTATTGATGTTGGGTTTACCTCCACCGGTTTGTATCCCCTTTGACATTTGGTTGGGCTCAGCCCATAAGTGAGGCTCAATGTTTGTTAATTGTCCCTCATCGCTTGTGTATTAATCTAGCTTGTGGTTTATAAGATCCCCCCTCCTTTATCTAATAGATTCTTTTAGTGGAATTTGGGAAATGTCTTAAGCTTTAATATCCAAATTATGGCTAAAAAACTTGTCATTAACTTTTATATTCTATTTTTAGAAAAATGTTGATTGCCAATGTGGGGGACTGTCGAGCGGTGTTAGGCAAAGGAGGCAGGGCAATCGAGCTATCTAAAGATCATAAGCCCAACTCTCAAACTGAAAAACTCCGAATCGAAAGCCTTGGTGGTGTTGTCTATGATTGCTACCTTAATGGAGAACTATCTGTTTCACGAGCCCTCGGGGATTGGCACATGAAGGGATCAAAGAGCCTCCCAGGCCCATTGGTTGTTGAGCCGGACATTTACGAAATGGTGTTAACAGAAGAAGATGAGTTCTTGATTTTGGGTTGTGATGGTTTGTGGGATGTGATGAGTAGTCAATGTGCAGTTACAATTGTGAGAAATGAATTGATGTTACACAACGATCCCGAGAGGTGCTCGAGGGAGCTGGTTAGAGAGGCATTTAAAAGGAACACTCAGG
The DNA here is from genome assembly GCA_001753735.1 of Embelia ribes. NCBI lineage: Eukaryota > Viridiplantae > Streptophyta > Magnoliopsida > Ericales > Primulaceae > Embelia > Embelia ribes. The sequence continues at coordinate 1,939 of MKEJ01069244.1, read as the reverse complement.
ATAATCTAACGGCCATTGTTGTATGTTTCTCTCCTGATCCACCGCCGACGATCCAATTTTCAAAATCAAAGATAAAGATGAGTGTATTAGAAGATGGATTAAATGTTCTGAAGGAGATATTAGATAAGAGTGTATAATAGTTGATTTGTGTTGTAGTGATGGATGAGCATTTAGTATCCTCGAGCTTATGCAGTATTTGTTCTAAGCTCGGTGTGGAATATTTTCTGTCGGATATGTTTTTTGGGTTTAATTTTTGTAAATATGGTAGTTCTTTGTGGTTTGTACATATGCTTGATTTAGTGTATCTTGATTGTTTAATGCTTTGCTAGAGTATGCTTTACCGTCTTCTGCGTTTAGTTTTAACCAAATTCTGGTTATAAATACCTGTGGCAATGTTGTCAAATTTTTGCATAATTGCAAAATGCAAATACAGAAATAGATTGGAAGGTAGAAATAATTACTTGGAATTTTTTTGCTCTAGACTTTAGGACTTGTTATACTGCTCTATATCCAAAATAGATGGTGAAGATTGATTAAATCAAAGGGTTGTTATTTTACTTTCTGAACATTTTTTAAAATTGAAAATATTTCTAGAAAAATTTTAGAAAATATTTTCAATTTTAGAAATATTTTATAATTATGTTTATAAATATCTTTATTGAGAAGTCTTCTAATTATTTTGGGTTTTACATACTATTATTTCATTTTCTAGCCCAACTCATTTTTATGTTCAAACATATATTAATCCCATCCGTGGTCCCTTGTTTTAGAGGTGATTTTCAATTCTGCCATAAATATTCCAAAGCTCACAATTGAGTCACTAATCAATCAATCGATACCCATTGAGTCGCACAATTTTTATCATTTTCAGATTTCTTTCCTTCACTGTGACTTTCCATCCAAAATCCACTAACTTCATTACGTTTCGTAGCTATACAATCATAGAAAATTTTATGGAAATTCTTTTATATCTCAAATCTACCTAAAATTTTCAATCCAATGTACGGAAATTCTTATGTATCACAATTTCTCAAAAACAAGCAACGATACAGTTTCGTAGCTATATATTAATAGAAAATTTTATGGAAATTTAGTCTACAACAATTCAAATGTACCTCAAATTCCCAAATTACTTGGCAACAATTGCTACCTCAAACTTAAATTTATCCAAATCTATGAGGAAAATTGAGAGCAAGAATATTAATAAATAACTAAAATGTAAAAATCCTCCGAGAACAATTCGATCAAGCCCCAATTCACTGTGGGATACTAAGGACTAGTTTGGTAAATTGATGCTTTTATTGTGAAAAGACAAAAATAGTTTATGTATTGGGAATGTATAAAATATAATTGAGGTTATTTAAGTAATTAATAGTAAGAGAGCAGAAGCAGATGGTCCTAAGTATATGGAAATATGCATAGACCAAAATCTTCAGATTAACCAGCAACAATACATACAAGGTTAAAACCTAAAGTTGATTCAAATCCATAAGAAATGAAACATTTGTAAAGTATAACATACCTGCAATCGCCAAGCTAAAACAAGGGAATTCGAACCCTAGAAGAACTTATTGAATGTTGGGAAAGGATCAGCTCGGATCGACGAAATAGAAGCCTTAGATCGAATTCCAATTCCAAAATGGAATGATTCTCATTGTCCTACCCTAACTTAGCTAGCTCCGAATCCCAAAACTGATTGATTATTCACGAAGCAACGTGCTTTTTATATGTAAGTTAAGTAATGGAACACTCCTCATCTCTTTCTTTTTTTTTTTGGAAGGTTAAATGTATTAATAACAAAAAAATATTACAATGAAGTTAAAAGGCAATAAGTGTCCAGTCAAACGACGGTCAGACGTTTTACTGAAAAATTTATAATCTTACTTCAAACAAGTAGCTTACGTACAACTACCAAATTAATAGAAAATTTTATGAAAAT
>MKEJ01069240.1:0-26819 GCA_001753735.1 Embelia ribes | reverse complement strand
TGAAATCACACCAATTCCGTCTCTTTCCTGAATCAGAAAATTTTTCCAGCGCCCAGATGTTTAGTTTACATCGTTATACCACTGTTCAATACTGTATAAAGATGCAACAGTGTTGCTACAATGCTGGCGAAAAATTTTGGGGCCTTATATAAACCAATTTAAAAAGTTTGTGTACTGGTACAAAGGCTTGGTGTACCGGTACTCCCTTTGTGTACCGATACACACCCTATGTGTACTAGCACTCTACCCAGAACTTAATTTTGCCCCCACCCTGCAAGGGATGACTCCCCCTTGACCCCCGTGACCTAACCAAGCAGGTCGAACCCCTTACAGTCACAGTATTAAAAAAACAATGCAACTACAGTGCATAATCGTAAGTAACAATACCGTCGCACATCACCATATACTCCACGCATATCGTGCTACTATCACGTTATATAATACGTAATAATAATATTATATAATGCTATATAATATTATTAAAATACAAAAAAAAAAAATCTCTGAATTTCTAGAACGTTACAGGGGGTATCGAATGTCGGGAGATTTCGACATATTCTTTTGGGTTTTTAGTGTTTGTTTAGAAAGTAATGGGTTAGGGAATTTAAAAGCTTCTACTACTATAAGTTCCCATAGACGACGCCTGTTGAAGAGTATATATTTGATTGGTGAATCGGATATACTCTCTCTTTTGATAAATATTCCGATTCAGGTAGTTCGGGGGTTATAATTCGAGCCTAGATCTTCTCCATATTTTCCTTCAACTTCGGCTAGTATCCTTGCTCCGATAGTATTAATTATATTTTCTTCTCCTATCTTCTGATGATCTTTCTTGTAGCTTTCCATTGGTACCTGAAAGTGCGGATAGAGAGACCGCAAACCCTCAAATACTTAAATAAGTAAGAGTTCGGATGGGGTAATAATGATAATTGAGGTAATAAAAATTAAATTAATTGAGTATTAAATGTGGAAAAAGAGACTTTTTAATATGTCCTTTCAGTTGACATATGAAACTTTTTATAATATACATACTTGTGGAACTGTTTATTGACTTTCTTGTTAATCAAATAATGTAGCGAGTAGTTTGATTGAAATACAACATTAATCCCTGGATTTTATTATATGTGCAAATGCATACTTATTATTTAAAATTTTTAATTAACTAGAACAAAATTATAAATAAGCTTAACTTAAAGACCGAACGATTAAATACTTTATTGCTATTAATAAAAGAAGGTGACAAGGTAGAAATTATCACCTACAACCACACTGTAAATTTTTTCGTAAATTATTTTTTTTTTTTTTCAAAACTCAAACTCTCTATTTAACGTCAAATCACATCAGCTCCATCACAGAAAATTCAGGCCACCCTCTCTCTCTCTCTTTCTCTCTCTCTCTCTGTATCTTCTGCATTCTGTAGGGTTGATCTCCTCTGCACTTTAAGTACACTTATTTGCTTACCAGTGAGAGAAAAAAGTGAGTCCTGTTTTTGAAAACAGAGGAGAATCTCTGTTTCTGCTTCTTTAATTATCTTCATTTATTTAGGTGAACAAGTAAGGAAATTTATCCCCATTTCCCGTACAATTATTCGAGCAAAAAATGACTAAAGATGGAGACTTTAAGCTTCTCAAGATCCAGGTTTTCTTTTTAAAATCCACATTTATTCCCGTTCTTAAAATAAATTTTATACAGTGATGCATTAAGAATTGTCATTCTTTACAAGAAAATATTATGAGTAGACATTCTTTATAAAATATATATATTTTATATTTTTCGAGGATGGCTACACTTAATAATTTTGTCCATCTATTTCTGCATTTTGTTGTTTTCATTAAATTCATATCTTGTTTTAATGATTATTTACTTACTTGCATGTAGACTTGTGTGCTGAGAGTGAATATACACTGTGATGGGTGTACGATGAAAGTGAAAAAGCTCCTTCAGAAGATTGAAGGTAACTCCGTTTTTTAATTTTTCTCTATGCATAAAGTCTCTGCATTTTCATTACTAGATCCCTATTAGTACGTGGGTATTTAAATAGATTTTAAATATGATTGAAAATACTGTTTGTTTACTAGTTTATTGTTGATACTTGTTATTATGATAAGCTAAGTCCCTTTTATCCGTTTGTGGATATGATACTATATTTTGTAATTTTGCAATGAAAAAAACTCTAAATATATTACTTTGAGAATGTTTCCATTTTTTGAGACTATCCTTTTCCAATTTGTATTGCAAATATTTTTTTCGCTTTCAACATTTAGACCCATGTCTTCTTTTTCCCTCTCACCTAATTATTATTATTGTTCTAAAAGTACCTTTTGCAGAAAAAAAAAATCAATGATCAAAGAACTTTTCTGTTTTAATAATTAATAATAAAATAAAATAGCATCCCACTTTTCTGTTTTAAAATAATAATTTATACACCTCAGCTTCTAAAACTTCATTTCTGCTTGAGAAAAATCCACATTTAGAAATTATTCATACCAATTTTTCTATAAAATTTGTAAAAGATTAGTAGAATAATTATTTATCATAAAATACAATAGAAAAATATATTTTTCAAATCTTAACTAGGTTTTTATAGTTTTTTTTTAAGAAAAAAAATGTTAGTGAAATTGTGAATAGTAGAGGTTACCATTAATAAATAAGCGAAAAATGATTATTATTTTTTTTACAATCCACCCTTTTCCGAGGATCGGACGTAAAATTAATTTTATAAACTCAAAATAAAACCCAGCTGAAACAACAATCCTGCAATCACTTCAATTTTGATTTTTTCCCTAATTTATCGCAGGTGTTTATCAAGTGAATATAGATACAGAGCAACAAAAGGTAACAGTCTCAGGTAGTGTAGACTCTGCTACTTTGATCAAGAAACTGGCCCGATCCGGTAAACACGCCGAGTTGTGGTCTCAGAAAACCAACCAAAACCTGAAAACTAATTCCAAAATCTGTTTCAAAGACGAGAAAAACGACAAAAATCAACTCGCTAAACAGGGGATCCTTAAGGGGCTTGAAGCTTTCAAAAATCAGCAAAAATTCCCCAATTTTATTCCCAATGAGGACGGCATTTTTGATGAGGTTGATGATGAGGGTGAAGATGAGGTGGACGAGCTCCGATTCTTGCGAGAAAAAGCAAACGGTTTGGGAATCCTCCGGCAACAAGCCATTGAAGCTGCCAACAATGGGAAGAAAAACATTGCGAATCCGGTTAATAATGTCAAAATCAATCAAATTGGAAGCAAAAATAGTGATTGTAAAGGGAATCCGACTTTGGGAAATTCGGGTAATTCTGGAATCGACCCGGTTTTGATCGAGGCTCTGAGGCTGAACAATGCTCAAAACCGGGGGAGTGAAGCTGGCACTTTTCTGAATTTGGGTGGTAATAGTGCAAACAGTTTAAACTTTGGGGGTCATAATGGAAATAATGCTACCAATGTTTTTGGAAACAGCTCAGGTCAAATTGGGTACGGGGGTTTCCAAAATCAGATCCCGAGTGGGGTTTTATCAGCTGGACACAACCCTTACGGTATGATGATGAATGCGAACGGGGGCTCGTACATGTCACCGCTTATGATGGACTTGCAGAGCAGGGGACCAATGTTCCCACAGCCTCAGATGATGTACCAAAGGTCCCCTTTTGTTCCACCTAGCACGGGGTATTATTGTAACGACTATGATAACTATGGACCAATTCCTTATAACAACCATAGTTGTTACACCACCAATGAGAGTCACGAGAACTCTGGTAGTTGTTCAATTATGTAATTTAGGAGTGTTAAAAAATAGATAATTATCTAATTTAGGATGGGCATGGCTTGATTTTGTGTTGATTTTTGTGGGTGGAGTAGCATGCTTGTTTTTGTTGACTCTAGTGGGGATTGTTATGAAAACCTTATCTACTAGTATTAACTTAATAATGTGTAGTTATTTAAGAAAGATGCTTGTTATTTATATGCTTTCTTTATGATGTTTTTCTTCTCAAATGCAATGGTTTACATTTGGGATGGCGATGAGTTAAATTAATTTGAGCTTAATTACACATTTGAACAACTCAGAAGTTTTATTCGAGTATAAACGAGTCAAGTTCTAAGATACTTGTTTTGGTTGGAATCACAAGTAGCGAGTTTATATTCAAAGTATATGTACCACAAAACTTGTAGATAAATTCGAGTTGAGTTTGAATCATTATTTTTTACCCGATTGGCTGTCTTGGACTTAATCTCAAGGAGGTTGAGCTCGGTTATGTCTAAGATTCTCCAAGCTCCAGAAGCCACATCTACTTAAAGGGCTTGTTTGGTATTAGCTTATAAATTTTAGCGATCATGTTTTTTCTACTCAAAAGCACAACAATGTTTTGATTGTTTAATTTTTAAATTGAGTTTATTTGTTATTTTAGTGTAAATAACTGAAAATTTTAAGTTGGATATATTCAATTTTTTTTCTTAATAAGAAATAAGTTATTTTATTTGCTTGAAAGTTACCATTAAATTATTTTGATTCGAGCGCAGGGAGACTGAGGGCATGAGTTTGATAATAAAACAAACGCCTTGCACCCAAATACAGAATAGCAACTGAGCAACTACCTACAAATGCTCAACACGTACCTTGCGACAGAATGCAATAGTTACAACTCAACATATATATATATATATATCATAATATAGGTTCATACAGCTTCACGAGTCCTTGTATTATATTTTACAAAATGACCTTGGCCTGACAAACGAATTTTTTTTATGCAAATGTCTCCTATCCCTGAAATGATACATACCATGAGTAACTTTTACTGTACACAAATATATATTAAATCATGTACCCTTTCTCAAACTCCTATATGGAGTTGCTTCCAAGGACTCACTTGAAATTTCTTAAGCACGCCTTCTTTTGAAACTACATAATTTGATATAAAAAAAAAAGCCAGACTGAATTAATTATGAGAAGTATTCAATATGATAAATGATGGAGAAAATACTTTTTATCCCACAAAATCTTATCATTAGTAGAAATTCACCGATCTCAAACGAACAGGGTTCTCATACACGTTACTTCAGACAATCTTTAGCGTGGGCATAATAATATATTGAGAAATATACAGACTTGAGAAAACAGTATCTCGAGACTTTATGCAAAAGCCACTTCAACGTATAACAGCAGGGGATGTTGGGTAACCGCTCCCCATATCTCAGGCGCCGAGCCGGACTTGATTTTTCCCGAGACGCATAAGTGGGATGAGGAGCGGATCAAGGCATGTTTTGATGAATTCTCAGTGGAGAAAATTCTTCAAATCCCACTAGCGAATGAAGTTCAAGAGGACAAGCTCGTGCGGGCCCTTGAGAGGAAAGGTAAATTCTCAGTTCGATTGTGCTACACCAGACCTATTTGCTTGATGTGATCGTGCATGATAACCGAGAAGGAAGTCGCTTGGCAGGGCTCCACCTCTTTCTTTTGTAAGGCAGGAATGTTTCAGGTTACGAAATAGAGTTGGACGATAAAAATTTTGATTGAATGTCCCGTCCCACCCTGAATCTCTCATGAGATCCAACCAAATATCAACCTCGTAAGGGGGAAGCCGATCTCCAGACCTCCCCTAATAGGCTCAATAATCCACATTTGTTTTCAAAACTCACCGAAGCCCGCCATGGCTTTGAATCATATTACAAATTTCTCAACAAATATTACAATTTTCTTTAAACTTAAATTTTATCATAATTCCTCAAATACCAATTTCACAACCCCAACTTTCATTTCTCATAAACTCCACACAAATATTTCTCATTCATAATTTATTTAAGGCCCACAAGTTCACCACGAAACATATTTCTTCATACTAAGAAGAAATATAAACAACAGCATTCAGTAGTAATAAATTATCATGCAAAATTTATCGTAAGATGTGTTATCCGTAACTAACTCGTACCTTTTATGAAAAGTAGAAAAACAGCTGGAAAAAGGAGCAAAATGATAGAGTGATGCGGATGTCCTTCCGAAAAATTTATTGAAAAGTTGCCAAAATCACTTTATCTACATGGAAAAGTGTAAACACTAGCTTAATTATGTAAATTATTACCATGTACAACTAATTTAGTTAGGAATTAAAGAGATTTCAGATTTTTAGAGGGAATAACTAAGTTATTCTTATGTTGAATTGTATATAAAGCATCGTAGAGGCCGTCTCCGGATCACATATATATGGTTTATATATACAGATACAATGGACATGTATCGCATTTAAAAGCTGACAGCGCAATACCCTGTCGACAGTGTCCTCCACACTTTACACTATTGACGGTTGGGAGTGTCCACAGTGCGTCGAACAGTCCCAAAACTGAACTGGGCTTTACATAAACAAATCCTAAGATCATACAATTGCCTCAACCTATTCAGAACTTCACATTGTTTCACATAATGACGCTATGCATTTTATTGTTGACCATTTGTTTTGGATACATGAGGAATTATTTTGGATGGTTGATCAAAAGATTTGGTATAAAATTATATATGGGCTTTCAAAGATAGAAGGAGACATCTCCTTGGAACCTATAAAAATAATGATTTTGTGATACACTTTTGATGACAAAAAAAGAGAGAAAGAAATGCAATATTATATTTAGTACCTGCAGAGTTTGTTTAATTTCTTGTTTTGTTTCGTGCGGAGAATGGAAAGCTTTGCAGTTAGTTATGTTTTGGAAGACCAATGTTTAAAGTATTAAAGCGTACTTATAGAATTGAACAAGAAATAGAAAAAAAAGAAGAAGAAGAAGATGTTTCATATTCATCAAAAAGAATAATTTTGCTATAATTAATAGAGTTTCATCATTTCATGTAAAGTTTATTTGAAAAATCAATCATGATTTCATGTCCAACTTCCTATTTCCTTGAATTTTACATGCTACATTTTCTTATTTCATTGTAAATTTCAGCTCAATTGGTTATATTTTAAAAATACAAAAATTAGTTTACTTGCTAGATATTTTTGAGTAATAATAATATTATATAAGTATTATGGGTGTGAAAACTAATCGATAACACTTTAATGTATGAAAAATGTATTAAAACCTCTAATTTTATAAAACAATTATTTTCTCTCTTGAGAGTATAAATATATTTTTTTTTCTCCAAGTACACATTTTCACTTTTTAGCAAAAACTACACAAGTCCAAAAATATTTGGCCAACAGATCAAGCTGCAAGTTCGTATTGTTGGATGTCCTCTGTAATTTTTTTTTTATTATTTTGATGATAAAAAATTACAAATTCAGAATAGTATATTATCATTATTTTTAATTAAAATTAATTATAATAAATTATTTATTTTAAAGTAATTTTATTATCAAAACACATTAATTTCGTACAAAACTTTTGTATATCGCAAGGAAAAAGAATTATCGTATTAAGAGCAAATTCTATATTGTTTACCACACACAAGTCCAAAACTTTGTTTATTGAAACCTAAAACACATCATGAGCTTAAAACTCATAAAAAGCGACGTAATTAATGGTTTTTTTCATTTAAAGTCCACAGCATTCATGAATCATCGTCACTGAGATAAAAGTAATATTTTTCATAAGTTTGAAGTTTAACATCAAATAATTTCACAATTTAAGTGTATAAATAACATTTTCCCAAGTTGCTTTATTCAAAACGGAAAAAGAGTCATTTAACACTAAAAAAAAAATATATCAAAATATCACGATAAACTATAGTTTTGAACCATATAAATAAGATTTAATATGCATAATTATAAAAAAAATTATGAAATTTTTTATTATTAAATTTTATTTATATGAATACAAAGCGATGCTTCATGTTTATACACGATGCTTTCAAAAAGGACCGATTGCAAGTACTCAAATAAAAGTTCATCAAAATTGTTTTTTTTTTTCTCTGCATCTCCTCATCTGTCGCATAGAGACAAAGTGTGACATAGGTTGATGTAAATGTTGCAGAAACATCATAACATGGTGCAGACAGTATAAAAGTGTGTTGCTGACACTGTTACTACTAATGAATTATTGAATAATAAATAAATTCAAATGCATGGGTTGAAATGTTTGTTAGTTAAGCATGCGTATGTCACGTGCTTGCTAACATGACCGTTGCGCACTCGAGTCTGCGCCACCTCACCAAATTAGAGTCATTATAACATTTGCAATTCATATTTTGAATGTTTTGAACTCAACCTTAATTTTAATTTAATGTCTTGGATCCTTGACTGCGGCACTCCTAATCCAAGACCGTTAGTTGGAGTATTAAGTTCTATTTCTTTCATAAACGCTAGGACGTAAAAATAAAAATAAAAATAAAAATAAAAAAATATCTACAAGACCGATAATAGAGTGAATCGGACACATTGGATTAATTTTGTTCAGGTTTCATTTGGTCTCAGATTTGGTCCTGGTTCCAAATTGAAAGAATTTCAACACATGTTAATTTGATTATAATTATGTAGACTTAGGAGCCGAAATTGATCCAAAACAATGCCATAAAACGTGTTTAAAATTTTTGTTAAATTTCTTAACCATTGGACTTATTCTTTTTTCTTTCTAACTGAGTAAGGTCCACCCAATGAAATTCGATGATTCCAGATTTATTGGAAATTCTTTTCAAAGTTATTTTCAATGAATTATTAATAAGTCCGAATGGCAATCAAGTTTGAATGATGTGTGGCTTCAAAATGATATCAATGAAGTGGATAAATATTGTAAAAAGTAGTAGGAATAACTCCTTAAGAATTATCCACATTAACTTCGTTTTATATAAAGCAAGTGGTAAATAAGTCAAAATTTTAGTATAAGAAATGGGCTCCTTTCGGTTTAAAAAAATTTGTGAAAGAGGGGAATTATGTATCGAAATTAGTTGGGCCAAGTTAATTAAAACCTTAATTGATTTTAAGTTGGACCAAAATAGAAGTTGTTGAGCCTAGCCCAATACAAGGGCCTTGTGGCGCAGCGTTGAATTTCGGGACCCAGTTCATTTGATCCGTGCTCTTGTTGACGGCCGGGGTTTGACCCATGGGTCCCGTTTTCTTCAACTTGACAATTATTTTTGGCAGAAAAATTAGTTTTCCTTCCAAACTTGCATCCCGTTGCCTACCATTCATGGTTACAACCCAAGATTGCAAAATGTGAACCCTTTTATTTCTATAAATACCCAGGGTCTCCTAACACTTTTCATTTATTGCATTGCACCTAAAATTATGAAAAAATACTTGCACACACCGCATTATTATTATTTTTTCAGAAAAACTTTTAATGTGAAAGGACCAAATGGAATTTGGACTGTCGTTTCGGTCTGTACTTGCGAGAATGTCGTTGTGCCCTAGGAATCCATGTCCACGTCGGTTTGAAGACAAGAGATACCAGACAATAAGGATTTAAGGGGACAGTGTGGTACATTTGTTGTAACGTTTCGAAAATTTGAATGATTTTTTTTGCTTTAATTATATTATTAATTTTATCATTTTATTATTCTTAGCGTGTATTATATGGCAGGCAATTGCATAGTTGTGTTGGCAAGTTTGTAACGTGGGGAATATGTTAGTGTTATGATAATACAATATACTATCATAAGATAGATGCTTTTAAAATCAATTTTCTATATTTTAAATTGATAAATGTGATGTAAACACTTAGTCAAAGGTAGGCATGTCTGGAGGGTGTTCGACAGGCATGGGCAGTCGGACATGCCATCGGACAAGTAGTGCCAGAGTTCCTTTTTTTAATGATGCTATGGTATAGGCATGTCTGATTAGTTGAATGGTGTAGTTGATTGCTTAATATATAATATTATGTATAGAGTAGTTGATATGATAAATTTTCCTCACGTTATGGCGTTGTCTATTATCATATCCTTGTATAGGCGAGATTTATGCATTAACACGTTATGGCGTTGTCTATTATCATATCCTTGTATAGGCGAGATTTATGCATTAACATGTGTAGGCGAAACATATTCATTGGTATGAGTAGAGTTGGGAATTAAATAGTCTTTTCCTTTTTTTGGGGGGACAAAAGTATTATTTTACAAACAACGGAAAACAATAAGATCTATACCCTTACCGTGAAAGATAGGAAACCTGATCAGAGACTTTACCATTGATTGGTATTACGTTTGGCAGATGCGTCAATGAAAGTTATGATTAGTATTATGTTTGGCAGATGGATCCTTGCGTTGTTTTATAAAATGATAAATACTAGTCCCAACTTTGTAGCTTGAGTTATTGGCAAGGTGAGGTGAGGCTAGTTTCTATTGTCTTTTGCATAATCATAATGTTGGCAAGTTTTGATTATTATGAACATAGTGGCGGGTTGCATTGTTATTCATATTAGCATTTATTAGCATTTTTTTTACGTTTTACCATTGTAGAAGCATGTTTAATTTGATGCCTTATTTGATTAAGAATAACAAGCTTATCCATATCATATAACACTTAGACTCTATTGTATTTTGATGTTTATCATCTGACCGTATTGCTTTCTTTTTCCTTTTCTTTTTCTTATATGTAGTTTTGTAGGTGCGGAGCGTGGTTTTGAGCATATATTTTGATGCTAAAGTAGGCATGGCGGTAACGATGTAGAAGTTAGACATAGTTGTCCTTCATGTATTACTTTTGTGGTGGCAAGAATATGTTGTAACTTCTTTTTATTATTCATTTTTGTCAAACAGATAACTTAAGACAATGTAAATGTAAACTGACCATTTACATTTGTATCAAATATTTTATATAGTATTAGCGCAGGTCTTCCTATTTATTTTTAAAATAGCTTATATATATATATATATATATATATATATATATATAAGCAGACTATATATGTATTTATTGCTACAAGACTCTGATGTGAATGCTATATATAATTGTGTAGTATCATACTGTGATGGTGATCAGGTGTTGTAGTGATGATGATGGCGTAGAAACACTTTTATATTTATATATATATTTTTTCTTTTATCTAGGGATCTCCGGGTCATGGATTTCAGGGCGCGACACTGATCTCATTCTGTATTACATCAAAAACCATCTTGTTCGTGATTCTATTAAAATGTTCTCTACGATTAGTTCGTTGTGGAAAACCTGACATCTATAATAATTTTTCATTAGAATTTATTTCTATTATTATTAATTTCTAGTTTAATACAAGATTATAAAATCAACATACCGATCTAATTTGGGACCGAACCAAGAACCGATCATAATCTTACAATTTTAAGATAATTATTAATTTAACTTATTTGCTTGCACCCACAATAAGGTCGCAATTTTTGAGAAAATATGTATATATTGAATCATTATTGATTAGTTTGATTTCACATACCATTTTGAATATCTATCAAGCACATTACTTATCATAAAATAGAATACATAACCAAACCAAAAAGCACCAAATTCATAGAACCGAGAATCAAACAGAAGACGATCTAAAAATAATCAGGAAATGGTTCAGTTCCATATCTTATGTAGAACCGATTTGAACCAAACTGTATATACCCCCTAATCATATAATCACTAAATGAAATTCCAACTTAATTGTGCCAATTTCCCACTCTGCTTTTGAAATCAATGTCAATTATTAAAAGGAAAAAAGTGTTCTCTAAATTAACGCCTGTTGTATACCATTCCCTCTCTTTCATATCAAGTGTTAGTTTAACGCATAATAATTAAGGTGATCATTAAATAACGTCAATTTTAGCTGAGAATAAGTACCTTTTATTCAAATACCCTTCATTAAATTTTGAGTTGTGTGGAGTAGTTAAAAAATTTAATTGAAATGACATGAGTTAACTTACATATTCCTTTAAGCCCAATGATGGCACAATCTTTTACCGTCTACATTTGATCGTTTCCGAATATTTTCCATGCTTGGGGAAATCTTGCGAGTGAGCTCATACATCAAAATTAAGGATCCGGGTTTTGCCAATAAATTGGTGACATGGGTTTTTTTAATGTTTTTACAAAATCTGCAACATATTTTTCGTATAGCGGTTCCCTCGAAGGAGCCCCCGAATCATAATTTTTTTTACTTCAAATTTCATTACCCTTTTGCAAGTTCAATTTGAGCTGATTGGTTAGCTAATTGGATGGCAAAACCGTATGGCACTCAAATGAGTATCTAATGCATTCAATTGAGGTGTCATTTAAGTTCAAAATTTGAAATATAAATGTCCTTTACATAGTTGTTATATGCCATATTTCCATTTCGAATATTGTGGGACAGGCTCAAAAATTAAGATGAGACTGGGGAAATAACAACAAAAATTAAGACGAGACTGATAAATAGGGATTGTCCCGATGGTGGGAGATCTAGAGTTTCGTTGATACCAATAAATAGGGTTGGTTCACAAGTAACTTCTAGGCAGAGACTTTCGAAAGGGGACTGGTGGCTTTAGAATTGCTATCAGAACCGGTTCTTGCGCCCATTACGGTGTTGGTGCGGAGAGTTGAAATTGATAACCAGCTAATCACGAAAGGTTACGGGCTTATATTTTGGGGAGGATGTCTAATGTTAAGCAAAAACATTTACAAGCATACCATCTCCAACATTTACAAGCATACCATCTCCAAAATGAAATATCTTAGATCGATAAATTCTATACCAATAAAGAAATAAATTAATTCTATCCATTCGTAGCAAGGATTAGTGGTAACTTTTACGGGAGTGATTTTGACTTATTTGTCGTGTAGAAATTTCGGGATCCAATGTCAGGGAGACCAAAAATTCAGATACCCGATCTAAATTATCTGAAATTGGGATTCAAATTTATTTTTTTATAATTCGGATAATTCGGGACTTTGGGTTATTATCCGAAATACCTGAATAATGAAATGACATCGTTTTATATTATATATATATATATATATATTATAAGAAAATGACTCCTTTTTATATATAAAATTCAGGTTCAGTTCAAGTAATTCGAGTTCGGATTTTAGTCTAAATCGAGTTCGGTTTGGGTTATTGTTTGTAATTAAGATAATTAGGTTTCGGGAAATTCAATATTATTTGCGGGTAATTCAGATTCGGGTAATTCTGGTCGGGGTCCTGAATTACCTGAATGCTCTCCCCTACCCGGCGGGACTGCCTTGCATACGTGCCCGATATATTTGTTTGGCGCATAAGAACTGTTAATCTTTGAATCAACAGCTGAGATTAAATAAATTTATTTATTTAATTTTTTTTAAATTTATACATTTAATCTCTGATTAAAAAATTAACAACTCTGATGCATTAGGCACAGTGGGCCTGTCACCTCCTGGCATAGCACCCACTTTCGTTTTAATTTCACAAGATATGCAAATGTATTTGTGTCACTAATATCATATCACATCCTTCCATAAATAATTCACAAGCCCATGGACCCAATTTCTGGAGGAATTCTTCTCCACCTTAGAATGTTTTTCTTGTAAAATATAAAAATTATATATTTTAAAGATAAAATACTACAAAATTAGAACAATATATTATTAGTAATTTAAATTTATTTTAAATAAAAATATTTATAATAAATTATTTTCATTTTATAATAATTTTATTCTCAAGATACTATAACTTTGTATGAAAAAAATTGTTGTACATTACAAGAAAACAAATAATTGCATTGATAGCTAATCCATTTCTGGACCCTTTTGTTGTTGAATGTATTGAGAAACTAAATAAATATTCTTGGTCAATCCTCACAAAAAAATATTCTTGATCATGCGTTCACTCTTTTGCTAGTGGATGTCACGTTCTTCACATAGTCATGTGCGACATGGAATCGAAAATGTCTGTTTGCATGCCAAAAGATAGAAATAAAGTGGGGTTATTGTATTTTTATGAAGTAATTAATCTAAAAATAAATTCATTAGTAATAATACTTGAAGGATCATTCATGTCGTTTGAAAATTACAATTATATCCATTCAGATTTATAAACACATTGGGGGCTGTTTTTAAAAGCTAATTCTGTATTTTGTAATAACTAGTAATGATACACTTAACTTTCAGGTTCTTATTAAGTTTTTAATTATGATGATAAGATAATATTGACTTAAATTTATTATGTACTTAGACTAAAGATCCGAAATTTTGTTAAAGTATTACTTATGTGTGAAAAATATACCATGTAAGTTCTCCACAAATGTAAGAAATTCAAAAGGTCAGATTATTTAAATGTATTTTTAAAAGTAAAAGTGTATTTTCTACGCTTAATAATTAAAAAATAAATTTTCTATAATTAGTATTCAAATTTATTATCAATGCGATTAGAAATAATTTTGCATGTATTTGGTAAAAAAGGAGAATATATTTGATTTGTGTTGTAAGTTGTGAAAAATATTATAAAAGTATCAAAAAGAATTTCACAGTAAATCAATAGTGAAAGTATGTATAAATATCTTAAATGAAAGTAAAAACTAAAATTACAAATGATACAAGTTTTTAGGTGCTTAAAGGATACAATAAAAAACATGACTACAACTAACAAAAGTTCAAATATATATATAAACTCATTTTTTTACGTTGAGTATGAGCAAATTTTTTTAATGGTCTAGAATACAAAGTTCCTGTATTACCGGATTTGGGAGAGTTCGTATAAAGTCCCAGAATTTTAAACAACCCCAAGCACGTCACTGACAAACTAACATCTAGTGAACAAGAATGTAAAATAAAGCATCTCTCTAAATCAATTTTGTTGAGATCCAATAATACAATAAACAAAATCCACTAAACCTTATTATCATATTTTTGGCCTTACAACTTTATTTAACTGATAAACAAATATAATCTTGGTCAACCTCCTATAACTGTCTGGAAATAGAAATAATAGAACATAAGAAAATGAATAACTACTGAGTCCAACCCCTCGAGTCAGCTTCATTCTTGCGCTATCCCTGATTACTCTGACCTTCGACTCCTGGTTCTACTCAGCATTTAATAAAAGAAAAGTAACAATAAAAGACCTTCAAACAGGTATGAGTCCGAAAGATGTCCAATCTATTGAAATAATGATATCAACAAATGAAGTACATGAAAGCAAATAGCAAGTAATGTATTTGTCTACTAACATCTCAGTCGAAAAGTATAAATGATTTCAACCAAAACCATAAATTACACCATACTGTGGGATATATATCCTCTTATTCGGAATACATATCCTTCCGAGACTTTATGTGTAAAGGCTTATAAATAGCCCTTCCTATCCTAAGTTCCTCTAATAGAACTCGGTCAAAAGGACAAATAGTACCTAAGACAACTATGAAGTGAAACTCACTCCCATAGTCTAAAACAGTTCGTCGTGCCCTAGGGTGTACATACTCTAAAGGTCTAAATCGATGACTCAAAAAAGCGTCAATCGTGCCTTGGTATAAGTGTGCTCCAAAGGCCTAAACTGACTACTACCATAATGAACCTTGGACTAGCATTTCCAAGGCCTACAACATATCATATCACAACCGTCTATTTATTGCTGAAGATTAATGCTTTTGCAAATTTCCAACACATTTTAACATTTACCATGTCTAGTTCCAGGTCTACATCTATTCCTAAATTTGAGTTCTGAAAAATAGTATGTTAATGTATTGAAGTAACAATGAAGTTTAGGTTTCCAGTAGGAGTTGTTCGAACGGTTTAATACCTACCGTTAGAATGGTGTAACAGTTTGAACGATCACCCAACTACCGTTCAAATGATAGCTACTAAATCAGAACAAAACCAACATGATAGGTGAAAAAAAACTTCAGAAATTTCCAAAATTTCTATGTTATTCATGATTAGAAACGAAAACTAACACGTATATTACAATAGATTAAGAATCAATTTCCACTCCGAACCTTTTTTATTTTGAAGATTGCTTCTCTGAAAAGCTCGATGATGAAACCCTAGGTCTCCCTCATGAGGATTGATTACTCAAACAGTGAAACCTCAATATGACGTGTAAGGCCCTGTATATAAAAAGAGAATAAGTGGTATACACTGTAAACTAGGGGGGATTAAAATTGTAATAAAGTTGAAAATGGATGGGAAAGTTAATAATCTCCTTTTTTTTCCGTTTCATCTCACGATCAATTCTAATCCACTTTCTTTTATTAAAACAAAGAGAGAGGAAGGGAGAAGTGGATAAGACACCCCTTCGCAAGAAACGTTCGATTCAAGAGGAGAAGCTTCTCTTTAAACAATCTAATGGTGAATTCAGAACACTCTCATCATCCTCATTTTTGGACGTAAGTATTAACTTCCAATCTTTCGGCTTGTTCATACCCGCTATTATTCCAATTAATCAAAATTTTATGCTAATGAAGAATTGATGTTAAGATTATCGTTACTAATGAGAATTCTCGATTAATTTTCATTATAAGCTTGTATTTAGTTTGACGAGTAATAGGGATGGGAGTTAGGATTGATTTCCGAGCTTTCCAAGGTAAACCAATTGTGGTCGTGTAAGATATATTGCGGAAACCCAACTCAATCCTATTGAAAGTTTTGTAAGAATTTTCGGCTGGGTTGTTGTGAAATCTATGTAAAAACTTAGTTTTACGAGATGTGTTTTCGCTTATTGTAGTGGCTACTAACATTGGAAAGCCATTTGAATGGCGTTTGGGGACCATTCGAATGGTAGGACCGTAGGCATGGTGTCTTGGGACCATAGGAAAGGTGCCACCATGGGAACGATAGTAATAAACCGTTCAAATGGTATGCTGCAGAATGATCAGAATTGAACTATTTAAAATAAAATAAGCAGCAATACATGCATGTTTAATCTTAATTAAACACTGGAAATTGGTTGTAAAAAGACATTACCTGGTTGGGAATGTGTTAGAATTTAAATGACGTAATTGTACTATAAATATGATTGCATATCTTGCTGTTGGATTGAGCGTAGGCATGGCTATGATAGAATTAGGAAGTAGAATTGTTTACCCCATATTCTTATATTATCGAAAGTTGTAGTTGTTGGTATACAGAGGAACATATATTCTACGGTGGTTGTAACATACGGAGGAATGTACATTTCGTGTTGGTCGTGGAGCACATAGTTCGTGTTAGCCGTATTTTATGAGTACTCATGTCTTGACCCTAAAAAATGATCATTGGCTTCAGAAACCTGTCTTCGAGTGGCCGTTAGTATGTGGAAGGACTGTATATCATGGTAGTTGATCGTGATGTTTGGTTAGACGGTTGCTAAGTGGTTAACTGTAGTAGCACATTTACAGTTGATATTGTATAGAATTTTTAATACTTTCTTGATGTTGTAACACGTTATTTTCTCATACATTCTTCCTTTCTTTAGAATTGTATTCTAGTTTTTGACTTATGTTTGCTTGGTTGGATTTTCTACTATTGTTTTGCATGAAAATGCCAAGCAGAACATGGGACTAGAAGTCATGAGAATCGTGGTTAGGAGAGTTTTGAGCTCACTCGGGAATTGTCAGATTAACAATTTTTTTGTACTTTTACCTTTTCAGTTTATGGGCCGAGATGATGTAGGACGTATTTTCATTTCATTTATTTTGAATAATGATGTATGGCCAGAAACATGATAATAAGGCCGATTGTATTGCGATTATTTTATATATCAATTGAGTAGTTTTCATAATAAAATTATATACTATTTACTATTTTATTCCATTGATGTGATGTATAGACATTAGTAGTATACTTGGGGATGGTTACAAATCATGGGTCATTGTACGACAAGAAAGAGGAGAGGTTTTCGAATCCGCATTTAGATAATCACATGGAGTACTCTCTCTCTCGAATCGGATGATTTTGTGTTGAAGTTTCTTCTCTCCTTCTCTCCTATTCTTTCTCTGTTGGAAAATGATATAACGTAATGAAAATACCATAAAGGTTGGGATAGAAAGAGGTAATTAGTTTTCGGTTCACCTCTTGTCAAATTATAATTTTAGCTTCTTTAATTTACAGGGCATTATAGCTCTTCCCCCGAAAAAGAAAATTTTGTCCCCAAAATTGAAGTCATACCTGTAAATAGTTTCGAAAACTTGTTCTGCATTTCTTCTTCATACTCCTACTTCTGCTCCTCGACTCCATAATGCTTCCAAAGCACGCATACAAGTAGAATCACCTTCCTTTGCAAGAACTTTTCACGACGATCCATTATGCTTGCTGGTTGCACTACATATATCGCATCTTCTTTCACTATCAAATCAGAATAGTCTATCACGTGAGATGGATTCGGTTCATAGTTTCGCAACATTGACGCATGAAAGATTGGATGTACATTCTCCCACTGCGGTAGTATAGTCAAACAGTATGCCAACTTTCCAACTTTTTCGATAATCATGAAAGGTCCTACGAATCTCGATGACAACTTCCCCTTCCTCCTAAATTGCATTACCACTTTTCGTGACAAAACCTTAAGAAATACATAGTTTCCCTCATCAAAGGATAATAGACGTCTCCTCTTATTAGTGTAGCTCTTTTGATGACTCAACGTTGTCACCAACCTCTACCTTATCACATTTATCACTTTTGACATTTTGTGCATAACAACTATTCCCAACAATAAGGACTGCAGGAATTCCATCCAACATATAGTAGATGTACATGACTACCCATACAATGCCTCAAATGGTGCCATCCCAATTCTCGAATAATAACTATTATTGTATGCAAAATCAACTAGATGCAAATGATTTTCCCAACTTCCCTCCAAATCTAGCATACATACCCGCAGTATATCCTCCAACGTCTGAATTGTTCTCTTGGTCTGCCCATCGGTCTGAGGGTGACAAGCAATTCTCTTCATCAATCTTGTGCCCATAGCTTGTTGTATACCCTCCTAAAACGGCGACACAAATATTGGATCTCGATGGATATAATGGTATAAGGGGTACCGTGTAACCATAAGATCTCTTTCACGTACAACCCTGTTAATACTTCCGCTGCGTCTACTTTTTTGATAGGCAAGAAGTGTGCTAACTTCGTCAACCTATCAACAATCACCCATATGGTGTATTTTCTTCCCCTCGACCTCGTCAATCCACTTACAAAACACACCGTGATATGTTCCCATTTTCACTTCGGTATCTCAATTGGTTGCATCTTGCCACCCGACTTCTTCTTATCTCCTTTTACATGTTGACAAGTCAAATATTGTGCCACGAACTGAGCTATTCCCTCTTCAAGCTTGGCCACCAATATTGCAACTCAAGCTATGGTACATTTTGTTTTCGCCCGGATGCGTCGCTAACCTCGACTAATTCTTTCAATGCATCTTCCATCATTGATGTCGAAATATATAGTCAACCTCGATATCTCAACTTACTACACTCCCTAACAATCCAAACCTGAGATTCCCCACTTTGGGTCTTAGCTACAAACTTCTGTGACCGGGTATTATCTCGTTGAGATTCTATCAGTCTATCCACCAATTTGGGTTGAACAACCAAATCATATAATGAAACGCATTATTCTCCATCAACAAACTCCATAGAATATCCCATTCATCGTATATGAGACATGCCAAAGTGCACTGAGTCTTTCTACTCAATGCATTTGTTACTGCATTCGTCTTCCCCGGGTGATACTGAAGATACCAATTGTATTACTCTAAGTATTCCATCCACCGTCTTTGTTTCATATTCAATTCCTTCAATATGAAGATGTACTTGAGACTCTTATGATCTAAAAAGATCTTGAACTTCTCTCTATACAGATAGTGCTTCCAAATCTTCAAGGTAAATACCACTGCTCCTAGTTCCAACTTATAAGTCGGATAATTCTTCTCATGAACATTCAACTATCGAGAAGTGTATGCAACCACCCTCTCGGTCTGCATGAGTACACATCCCATAAATTTCTTTTACGAATCGCAATAGGCTATGTAACCCACTCCTTTTTCTGGGATGATCAATACAAGCATCGTCTTCAACAACTCTTTTAGCTTCACAAATGATTTCTTACACTTAGAATTCCACTCAAACTTCTCCTTTACAAGTAAGGCGGGTCATAGAAGATGCTATGGTCGAAAAATCCTTCACGAATATCCGTTAATAGCCTACCAATCCCAAGAAGTTTCGAATTTCAAAGACATTCTTCGATCGTTCCCAATTCGACGCAGCCTAAACTTTCGATGGGTTCAATGCTACCCCTTCTGTTATCATAACATGCCCCAAGAACCTTACTTCTTGAATCCAAAACTCACACTTAATTTTTCATATAGCTAATGATCTCGTAATATTGTCAATACTATTTGTAAATGCTTCTGGTATTCCTCCTTTTTCTTGGAGAAAACAAGAATGTCATCTACGAAGATAATGAAAAACCTGCCCAAGTACTCCCATAATACTTTATTCATAAAGTCCATAAGTACTGCCGGTGTATTCATCAACCCAAAAGGCATAACCACAAACTCATAGTACCTATAACGAGTTTTGAAAGCTATTTTCAGAATGTCCTCTCCTCGAATTTGCAACCAGTGATACCCTAAATGAAGATCAATTTTTGAGAAGTACTCGATCCCTTCAAGTGATCGGATAAATTATCTATTTTTTACTCGATCCCTTCAAGCGATCGGATAAATTATCTATTTTCAACTACAGGTACTTATTCTTAATTGTTTCCCTGTTCAGCTTCCTTTAGTCGATACACATTCTCATCTAACCATATTTCTTTTGTTTGATTAATGCCAGTATACTCCATGGCGATGTACTCAATTGGATAAACCCTTTGTTCAACAGATTATCAAGTTGAGTCTGCATTTCCTCCATTTCAGCAGGAGCTAGTCACATAAATAGGACTCGGTCCAAGAGCATGGTCTATTGTGAACTTCAACTTTTGACGGGGTGTAAGTCCATTAAGATTATTTAAAAATATATTAAGGAAATCAAGAACTATTGGATTCAACTCTGGGTTTCCTTCCCAGTCTAAAAAAAAGAAAGAGTCACCAAGATGTTGCTGAGAGTGTCTCTAGCTGATCCTGTGTGCATACAAGGAATGTCTCATTCTACAATATATCAGACATTCACTATTTCCTTAGGGAATAGTATAACGCGATGACGGTCATACTCAATCACAATATAGTTGATCGACAACAAATCCATGCCTAAAATATAATCAAATCCGAACATGTTGAGAACAGGTTACATTCACAGGCATGATCAAATAGTAGAATGGAAAAGCGACAACATAGAAACCTTGGAACTATGCCCGTGCCTAATGAAATATCAATCAACATACGAGAATCTAAGTATTTTGGTTCTAATTCTAGTGATCGAACTAAATCCACAATAATAAACAAATGAGATACATCCGTGTCAAACAAAATACGCACACAGGATGAATGAAATAATAATGTACCTTGAATAATAAACACCTCTTCCAAAGTGGCAGAGACCTTTTGAAGAGCATATTGGAGCATGGTGTTGCTGATGTAAAAGTAGATGTAGCAGCCCGATTCCTATCTCCTTGCTGACCACTGCAACTAAACACTACCCCCAACTGAACGAACATGGCTGACGATGCTAGTGGTATGGTACGAGTAGTCTAAACCTATGCAGTCACCCCCAGACAAACCTTTTGCATGTGCCCTATAACCCCATACTGCTTGCACATAATGGTAGAGCAATAAGTTACACATCCATTTCCTCTTTGCACTTATGGCACACTTTCTGTCCCGTATTGGCTGACCCTGTCCTAATAGTGGAAGACCCCTATGGAATTGATACTCTATCTTCTCGACCCTTCTTCCGGTTACCCTAGTTACCACTTTGTCCTTACGACTAGTATTCCTAATTCGGTCATGATTTTTGCTCCTTTTTCTTCTCCAGTAACTACCTCTCTTGAAGGTCAATAGTATCTTTTTTGTTGGCCTTTTTCATCACTTGATCATCAGTGGTTGGTCCCACTGCTGTCACAACACAAAAAATGTGAGGCTACAACCCCTTTACAAAATTGTTAACCTTGTTGGTCTCATTGGTACATAAGCCTTGGCATATTTTGCAAAGCCATAAAGTCCGTCGAGTATTACATCATTGTTCGACTACCCTAATATACATGCAAGAAATTTTTAACAAGAAAATGTGTACTTTTCCTTCTTGATACGATTGACTGCAATACTTATTCAGGAATACATCCTTAAACCCTTCCCAAGTCAGCTCCCTTATATCAAACATCTCGGTATAACCTTTCTACCATTCGACTACCTCATCCCGCAAGAAACAGGTGTTGTTTTCACTATCACCAACCCATCGGTCACCCCTAACATGCAACAATGGTGCTCCATGTTGGACACCTAAGTATCTACTCCTTATGCATCTACACCCCCCTGTAATACAGGTGCATTGTCTCTACCAATATCCTTTTGCGCTTTTATTACTCACTAGTATCATCACCCTGTTGGACACCCACTTCTTTGAGTGCTGCTTTAATAGCCTGTGTGGTATGTTGTGCCATCATTGTGGACAACTATTGAGTGACCCCAACTGCCCCTTCCATGGGCATGGGTACTGTAGGAATCTCCTTCCATGCCCCTACTAAAGCAACCTTCTCCCCGGGATGAGTATGTGTCGCTGGAGGAGGATTGGCTTGTTCTTCACCGCGTTCACCACGACCACAATGTCCATGTCTACCATATCTTCTGTGAGCCATCTATAGAGTCAAATCACACAAAGATAATCAATCACATGATCACAATATATGAAGTAAGAAAATGATATGTATGTAAATCTCAAATAACTTATGGTTAATTTCGTCCTTTGACAGAGATCTGTATTGGGCCTACAAGGCGTCTTATGTTTATCTCACATGGAGCTAAATGTCGATATCTGTCACCATAGATCATTGGTTTTGAAATATAAAACATGTCCCGAAAAATAAGGCGATATAGATTGATACAAATAAGGCATCTAAGGCAACCAAGTCTCCTAAATGCCTACCTCAACCTCATTCCAGACTTCCTACCCGATAGACCTAATAACCTATAATTCCCAAGGTTAATGTATACCTTGAGCTTTGATACCAACTTTAACTCCCCAAAATTCTAAACAATCCCGAGTACATCACTAGCAAACTAACTAATATCTAGTGAACAAGATTGTCAAATAAAACATATCTCTAAATCAACTTTATTGAAATCTAATAATACAAGAAACCAAATCCACTAGGTCTTATTATCATATGTTTAGCCTTACAACTTATATTTAACTTATAAACAAATATAATCTTGGCCAATAACCTACAATTATCTAAAAATAGAAATAACAAAACATAAGAAAATGGACTACTACTGAGTCCAACTCCTCGAGTGAGATTCATTCCTATGCTATCCCTAATTACCCTAACCTCCGACTATTGACTCTATTTGGTATTTTATAAAAGAAAAGCATTAATAAAAGACAACCAAACAAGTAGACGTAAAAAATATGTCCAATCTATTGAAATAACGACATGATCGAATAAAGAACATAAAAGCAAATAATCAGTAATGTATTTACATACTAACATCTCAACTTAAAAGTATAACCAATGTCAAATGATTCCAACCATAACCATAAACTATACCATACTATGGAATCTATGTCCTACCACATGGAATACATGTCATTTCGAGGCTTTATGTGTAAATGCTTGTTGATAGCCCTTCTTATCCTGAGTTCCTCTAATGGAACCCTATCAAAAGGAGCACTAATCACCATAGTTATCTTATACTCTCGGACAACTAGTACCTAAGACAACTATGAAGTGAAACTCACTCTTACAACCTAAAATAGTTTGTCATGCCCTAGGGTGTACTCACTTTGAAGGCCTAAACCAATGACTCGGAATAGCAACCAATTGAGCTAAATATGAGTGCTCTCGGAAGGCCTAAATCGACTACTACCACTATGAACCTTGGACGAGCATTTCCAAGGCTTACAATAGATCATATCACAACCATCTATTTATTCCCGAAGGTTAATGTTTTTGCGAATTTCTAACACATTTTAACATTTAGCATGTCTAATTTTAGGTCTACATATATTTCCAAATTCGAGTTCTGAAAAATAGTATGTTAACATATTGAAGCAACAATAAAGTTTAGGTCTCCTGTAGGTGCCATTGTCACCTACCGTTTGAGTAGTATAATTCACCCAACTACCGATTGAATGGTAGCTGCTAAATCAGAACAGAACAAGCGTGATAGGCGAAAAACAACTTCTAATATATCCTAAATTTTCTATGTTTTTTATGATAAAAAATGAAACCTAATACTTATATTCCAATAGATTAATAGTCAAGTTAGTTGAGATATATCTCGAGAACATTTGTTTCCATTCCACCAATGCTCTGCCTGTTCCGTAAACTGGAACACACCATGCTTAATCTGAGTATGGTCAACATCCACATCTAGTGCTTCCAATACTTTCTCTGCCTTTTGGATCCACCACTCAATCTTCTCGGGAGTTTTCTCACCAGTAAACTACTTCGGTCCCAACTTGGTAAACTTTGTCATATCTCTTGAGGCATCGTTTCTGTTATCTAAGGCCCTCTGAAACCGTTCAATCTCTTACAACAACTCAACATTATTATGCCTTTGTGTCAGCACCATAACAATATTAGGTTCTTCCATTACTTCCTCGATATCCTCAAAATTTTCCTCAACCCATTCTGGTTGAACATCCTCCTCAACAACTGGGTTTTGTTCAATAGTTGCTCCAATAGGCGTTAATTTATGCCACGACCACGTCTCCTTCCTTGGGTAACATTAATTTGTCCTGGCCTATGTCCATGCCTATGTCCTTGCCTAGAATGACCATGTACTAGTTCAACAACTGCAACAAGTTGGGTGGCACCACGTCCTTGTCCCAAAGTTGGCGCCCAATCATCCTCACTTTGCACTCCTCTTCTTACACCTTTACGACAAGTAACCATAGCCATTTTCATTATATGATAAAAAGAAGAATATGTATAATTAAAGAGTGACCTAGTTAAGATTCCAAGCTGGTCAATAGGTACTTCATAATACTTAAGCAAATGGTCCCTACCACCATCCCTTGGTATTCTAATATAGAGCTTTGATTCTAACTGTTATGACCCAAGTTCTTAAAGGAATCCAAGGTGTCATGTTATCAAGCCATAAGTAAACTCAAGTACAAATATGCTAAATGAGTCACAATCTATAAACATGTCCAGGATTACAAACTAAACAAGTCTGAGGTAGCACAACTATTGTCTGGGCTCAAACACGACCATTCTTATTACAACTAAAAATGAAACAAGAGAAATAGCAAGTTAACATAAAATGATGGTCAAATTGGAGCGAATTCTGTCATTTCTACTAGCACTTCTTAATTTCCTGGATTCATTAGCGATTTTCTTATAAAGTCTGATTTGGTCTCAGGCTCATGTACAGTTAAGAAATAAAAAAATTGAAGTACATAAACTAGCTAAACGAGTTACAAATTAAGGATTGACATAACATGCACGGATGTTATACAATAATCAAGTACATGCACGGAAAAATTTGTTCATTACTTAACCTATCACAAGGGTTAACAATGTCTAATTCATGCACTTCTCATTCAAGTGTTGTCATTTCTGTATAAGTGAAATGGATCGTAAAGGATATTTGCTGCGTGTATACATATAAATGTATATATATCAAGAAATATATAAACTATCATAAATCTTGGGACCAAGTCAACATAAGCCATATTAGGCAACTTTCTAGTGTGGACACCACCCGCTAAGTCAAGGGCTATGATGCTAGCACAAGTACAAGTTCAAGAATAGCTCTAACAAATGGTTAGATGACTCACAAGTTCGGACACCAAAATACAATAGTATCGATATCCGAGTCATTTCAACCGGGCACACAGAGAGCAAAACATAGCTAAACCTCGATCTAAGTGTGTCAAGAAATATGCCACGGACAAAATAACATCTATGTACTATATAGTTTCTGTATATGTCAAGATTTGATCAAGTAGGTATTCGTAAGTCGAGTAATCAAAATCGCATTTGTATGTTGCGGGCACACTATACGTCATGTCAAATTAAATTTAACAAGTTCAATCATTCCAAACATACAAGTAAACATGTATTTGACATATTGGATCAATTATTTGAGGTATATCTATGAGTATAGAACCGACCTTAGTCCCTCGAACCCGTCTAGAGATAAGTTCAACTACCCACAAGTTTAGGATTGGGTTCCGTCCATAAAATGCCTTTGTACAAGTTCAAGTACCTTGCCCATAATCGAGTACAAAGACTTGGGAAAGTTCAACTAATTTTTTTCTATATTTAATTAAGCTTTTTCCTATTTATAAATATTTTAAATATTAATAAATATTATTCCAAAAAATTAGAATAATTATAGAAAATAAAATTTTCTATAAAATACAGTTTTAAATACTTTTCTATCAAAGTAGAATTTTTTTTCTTAATTTTAAACCATTGTCACTATTTATTAATATTTTAAGTATTTAAAATATTAATAAATAATATGCTAAAATTAGAATAATTCCAGAAAATATATTTTTTCTAAAAATATAGTTGTCAATACTTTTTTTTTTTGTCAAAGTAGAATAATTTTCCTAAATTTTAAACCATTTTTCCTATTTATTAATATTTGAAATTTTAATAAATAATATGCCAAAAATTAGAATAATTCCAGAAAATAAAATTTTCTTGACAATACATTTTTCAATACTTTTCTGTCAAATTAGAATAATGTTCCTAAATTTTAAGTCATTTTCCCTATTTATTAATATTTTAAGTATTTAAAATATTAATAATTAATATGCCGAAAATTAGAATAATTCCAAAAATATTTTTTTTTATTGAAAATACAGTTTTCAATACTTTTCAAATCCAAATAGGATATTTTCTTTCT
>MKEJ01069228.1:0-10766 GCA_001753735.1 Embelia ribes | reverse complement strand
AATATTAAATAAATAAAGTAAAAAAAATATATTAAAAAATAATTAATTAATCAAATTTAATAAATAAGAAAAATATAATAAATTAATTAAATAAAAAATAGTAATTATTTAAAAAAAATAGAGGTAAAATGGTAAATTGGTTAGGGAGAGAGTGGCAATTTACTTATTACTTATGTTGTCTAATAACACTTCGACAACTACTAGGTTCATTAAACATTTTCCCTGTAAATTTGGAAATTGGCATAGATCTATGGCCTTCAATCACAATGATATAAATAGCTTTCATTGAGCGACCGTCAATATATTCTGATAATTACCTGAAATGATTTTGTAGCGGTGGTGCCCAATAATGTACACATCAACATTAAGAAATATAAACTTCTATAATAACATTTAAGAAAGAAAATAATGTTGCTTTCTTGTCTATTTAAATAATAAATTAACATGGTATCATTACATTTTACCCTGTTTCCTCATTTCGGTGTCCACCTGTTCCTTGCATTATATTTAAGCCTGATGATTACACCAAAATGAGACAGGAAAGTGTCATCGAAAAATGCTATTACGTAACGTGTTTGATGTGTGATGTCGGATAATATTTTAACTATTAGTTTTAGCAGTCAGATATTGTTTTTTGCATCCACGTCGAATAATAAAATGGAAGCAAGAGTTTTAAACTATTACATAAAGTAAAATATTTATCCCTCGTCAGATATTAAAGCCTTTATGGTATTCAAAGTTTTGTTCGGTCTATAAAAATTGTTTATCTAGAATTTTATTATTTGTTTTATTCATTCACCGTCAAAATTAGGAATTCAACTCGACAAATATTTTCATAATGGATCCCTTCTTAATATTCATACAAAATGAAACCCCTTTTTTTAACTATGTTAATTAAAACATTCTTGCTCATTGCCAATGGAATAAATCTTGCTTATGAATATATATTCAAACCCCAATATGAAAAGATCAAACGCAAATTTCTAAGTCCCTCTCATCATCATGACAATTATAAGTTGGAGAATTAGTACAACGTTGGTTGGATTTATGAGCACCAATAGGGATATTAATACAAAAATCCCTATTAGTTTGAAAAATGTACACAAAATTATTTTACGATTTGTTTTTTTGCGTAAAATCTCCTTATAGCTTCAAATTTATTACAAAATATCTCACTAAGTCTATTTAATACCAAAATTACTCTTCTATAAGACATACAATTTTATAGTTCAATGTCAAATATAGACTTTTAATAAAAATTGTATAACGTTAATAAATTATTATAACAAAAATAATAATTTTAATCTTTATTGTTGGTTCTAAACATGTGTAGATTCATAAAAATAAGTATTTGGATTGACGTATTATCTTTACTTTATTATTTTTAGAGTCTAATTTCCTTACAACTAGAATTTACATTGATTTGATTAATATTTGATTTTAACTAGTAATACAAATTCGAAAATACGCCTTCAAGTACAAATTTCACCAAATCCGTTTAATTTCAATATTATTGCTCATATAATTAAATTCACCAAGGCATATTATATATTCCACCAATATATTGTAAATATTTATTATTAGTTATAAAAATGTGTTGAATAAAGATGGAAAAATATTTCTCATTTATTGCTAAAAAATTGAATAATATTTCTTTTTCATAAAATATATTTTTTGTATTAAATAGAATTAGTGGGATATTTTACACAAAAAATAAATCACATGGGAATTTCGTGCAAGTTTTCAAAATCACAAGGAATTTTTATGCTAATATCTGCACCAATATAATGTTCAACAGAAAATTTATTCGGATAGTAAAAATCTTTGTAATGCAAGATCTTTTTGGGGAGAGGTTATACTTGGGATGTATGTGTATATCTTGATTGTACGGGTCATGAGGACCAACTCAAAGCCAACTTCTTGAGGCTAGCCTTTACAACGATTCCATTGAAAAACAAATGATGGCATCTTTTGGTGTGACATCGTAAGGTCAAATCTCGTTGGTGGCGAGTTACCAAATTTCTGGTGGTTGACTGTTGCCCAACTGTTCTTTAGCCGCTATATGTGCATTGAGGACTAGATATGTATATTCGTCTAATAGCTTCCTCCACAACATGCATCTAAGCAGTAACTGCCTCCAAAATTTTCAAGCATTTAACGGCAGAATCCGGAATTTCCTCCAACAAATATTTAACAATTCATACTTACATTTGATACAAAATAAAAAAGCAATTTCTATTGTTTGAACACCAAAGCAATGATAAATAAATTCACACAAATTAATTATGAGACGAGCTCACCAACATTAGTCATAAGCTAACAACCAATCAATTCTAATAAAAACAATATTAAGTAACTACTCATATTAATAATACACAGAGAACTGCAAGATGAAAATCAAAGAAGTTGTTCTTGTTATGCATAATTTTCGCCCCAAGTTATTGGATTGGGCGTGAACGCCAAGAATTCTCGTAACTTGATCTGTTGTAATTGAATTCTTCAGGTTTTAATCTATTTGGTTTTCCTCAATTATTTTGGTTGTGTTATTTTCCTCTTGTTGCTGGCTTTGTTATCTTGTTGGATTTTGAATTGTGGTAGATTTTATTATTTTGTTGGTTCCCGTAATCTTAGGCATGGTAATTGGTTGTATCGGATAGCTATTTGGGGCCTATTCTTCCACAAGAAGTGATATTAGAACTCCATGCTCTTGGATTTCTTGAATTGTTTTGAGTAGTGAGAAAAAGCTTGATTGGCATTGGTAAACCATTACGGAGGACGTCAAAGATAAGGTTGTGTTCACGCAAAATGATAGGTCAATTTATTTTCTGAAAGAAATAAATTGCAAATCTTTTCTATCGGAAGGATTTGTGGAAGCTATCGAAAAGAGAAGATGAATGATATAGATTAAGTAAAAGGACACAGATCGCAAGGTTTTTTAGTTTTCAGATTGTGTTTATTGCTTGATGTGGTCACATTTGATGCTTCAATACTAACTGGTTCGAAGAAGTTGATTCGTCTTGAAGCTTGTCATACGCTAAAAAAAAGTATTCTCTAATAAGCTTTGTTAGGATTACTTATGGCAAAGAGGTCAATGGCTTGACTTGTTGGCCTCGCTATAAGAGAGGTGGAATACAATGTGTTGAACCAAAAATAGTAAACCAAGAGGGGGTGAATTGATTTTCTTTAAAAATTACAGAGTAAAACCTTTTTACCCCCTTTCTAGAACAGGTGTCGAGATATGCAAAATGAACAAGTGATAATAATAAGAATGTATTGGAAAAATAAAATGCAAGAAAGAAATACGACAACGCAATATATAGTGGTTTGACAATATTCTTTCCCAACAATGAATCGATAGGACTCCTACGTCCACTCTTTAAGGTTGTATGTCTTGAGTTTTATTTAGTATAAAATGTAAATCTTTACACCCTAAAAGGATTGGTTTGTCTTCTGGATCCTAACCATAATCGAAACTAAGTAGTTTATCGAATACTACTTAAAATCCTAACCCTAGAGCTACCGGAGTTTCCTAGTTCAAGCTTATACTCACAACCTGAGCACAATCCCTTACAAACTACCCAAAAACTTACCCAAGAAAGAAATTAGAAGTTTATAATCTACTTCTGAAAGCACAATAGATGAATTACAACAATGAAAAACCTCAAACAACCCTTATATAATTGATTTCTCAAAGTTTATACAAATGAGATTGAGCACAAAGGTAACTTAAGGATTTTAGCTTTTTGGATTTTGGTTTTTAGCTTCTCAACTTGTGAATATGATCTTTTTTATATAGTAGATAAAGCATATAGCTAAACAAAAGGAGACAAAGACATGTATAGGTCTGCCATAGAGTGAAGACAATAAGTTGTCACAAGCTGTCAATGTGGGAAGCTAAGATTTGCTTGTCTGTTGTTGTTCGACGTTAGCTGAGTCGGTCTGTCTGATTGACGGATATACCGTCGAACACATTTCTTAACTTAAAACATGACTCTGTCCAAAGGTCTGTCCCTACTGTCCAAAGCCTTGAATGGTCGAACATACTGTCGGGCAAAACAATATATCATTAACTTGATTTATCTCGAGTCGCAACATTTTGAATCTTTTTCACACTTTGACTTTTGTCCGTTTTACATAGTAAACTTACCCTTCTAAACACCTAATCAAACATTAGTAAACCAGTTGAGTAAGATTTTGTTTATTTGTAATAACAAAAATATTCGTTATCATCTAGAACTCACAACTTTTCTTTTTCAAAATATGATGATGACAAATATATAGACAAATAAATATAATGTTGCTCCCCATATATAAGTGCAAATAATATATTATCAAATTACTATGCAAAAATGAATATTAACAAGTTATGCTTAGAATAATATAGATCAAGTATGATGTTCAAAGAAATCATCAACAATGAGAACAACAAAGCATGATTACAAACAAAAACATGATATCCTCATAACATGGATTCTGATAACATAAGTGTTAACGATAGAACGATAACATGATCAATGTTACAAACAACCATAAATAGCTTGAAACGATATAAAGTTCTAAGAATAATTACATGAGTATTGTGAAAATTCTTAATATAATAATCATTAGTTTGGTTCATCAAAATAAATAACCTTGGGGTCAACAAGGTTTTTTATATTACACCATCCCTATTTGAGGTTTTAAGTCCATTGTATTTCACCACCAATATTTTGGGGGGCAAAATGAGAGTCAATTTTGCTATCATAAATTACCCATATATATCTAAAATGCCCATAAACTACTAGCATATGTAAACTACTTTCTAATAACCATTGACCTTACTTTCTTAACCCTTGTCGGCCTGCTCACAAATAATTATATTTTTCATGTTTTTATAAAATTAACTATTGTATATATTGGTTGAGTAGAATTTAGAAAATAATTACTTGTCTTAACATATGCTAGCAATAACTCAATGAAAAATATATAAAGTTACACTAGTGAGAAATTTATTTCTTTGTCTATATAAGTAATTAATTACTTATATTTCATCATATGTTAATAAAAAAATAAAAAAATAAAAATATATAAAGTGTTATATGGAAAGGAAAAAGTGAGCACTTATTAGAGTAAAAGAAAATATGGATGGGAGGTTAGTTTTTTTTTTTTTTTTGACATTAAAAAGGCTTATAGTTATGAGCAACCCAAGAGTTAAAAATTAATTGGTACTATATAAATATGTATTTATTAATAAAATATATTATATTTAAATTAAATAAAAATTTTCTGGAATCTTAGTGGTATGAGTTGCACGTATGACACGTAGGGCCTGCTAATTCGAACCTTCTTGCCCTTTTTATGAGCAGCATTTTAATGATTATCGGTGGGCTGGGCTTACTTCCTTCCTAGTATTTACTCTAGTTTTATTTCCTTACAACTTTCCATTTATTGTAAAATTGTTCCAATAGCATTATACTTGTATTCAATTATTTCTATCTTAATATAATTCAACATTTTTATATTATGAATCTCAATAAAATCATTTGCTATTTAATTTTTCTTTAAAAATATCTATATAGATATTGTTTCTAGCAAAATAAATAATTTTATTTAGTTTACAAATATATATTTTAATATATTGGAAAAGTTATATCAAGATATTTAAAAGCACAATTATTTTCCAAAAAAAAAAAAAAAGATATTTAAAAGCACAATCTATTTTGAAGTTTCAGTAAAAAAAATTCGTTTTACAATTCAATGCTATTGAATTGTAAGTAAATGTTTCCTGATTAAACTATGCATAAGGTTGAATTTTTGATGGGTTGCAAGTGCCTTAAAATAAAATTAATTTTCGTGAGCTAATTTTTTTTAAAAAAATATTTATATTTGTCTAGGGATTGTGCTCCATGTTTAAATTTCTAGCTCCGTCCCTGATGAAGCCCATAAGAGAGAGTGTCGTAGCTTGTCGGAAAGGGAGGCGGTTGCATGATCGACATCTAGGTCTAGGGTTGAGCCTTCAGTGCAGTTGTGAAGTCTGAGAGGGTGGCTAGGTTTCGGGTCAAAACGAACGGCTAGGGTTATGGTAAGGGAGAACGGTGGTAGAATTGCAGGAGTTTACGACTAGATTTTGAGTTTCCATGGCGGTGTAGGTTGGAGAGGACAGCTAGGGCCAGGGTCTAAAAAGGTAATGGTGGGATCATAAGCAATTTCGATGGCGATTTGGGATTGGAGAGGGTAGCTAAGGCTAGGGTCGACAAGGATAGCAGTTGGGTCTCCAATGGCGGCTAGGGCCTCCAGCGTCTAGCGCTAGAATGGGATTGCCGGAAGATAGGGGGAAGCTAAGTCACATAATACTTTATCGACGGATAACACTTCTGTTCCCCATTTTTACACATCTAACGCAAAACATGTACAATTCACCTTTCTAATAGTTTCCCATTTTAAATTTCAGTAAAAATATTCTAAAATAAAAAATAATATGTTATTAGGAATTTTAATAACATAAATTATATATGCAACGTTCTTTTTCCATCCTGTCCTATGACAATAAGGAAATAGGTACTACAATTGGAAACTACTCTACTCGTATACCCTTAATTATTTTCGCGTAATTGACACATATATGAAGAATAGATATCTTATTCTTCCGGTACACAATTAAGAACTCTCCGGTTCGAATTTGAACTAGTTTGCTTATGATCATTACATTGGCCACTTGACTCAACACGAACTGGCCACCTTCCTCGGAGACAGTCTTGGAGGATGAGATGCCCCAATTATTGCTCCGTTTTGTGTCCCTGATGTTGGCCCCGCCTTCTATTCGTCTCTGCCATTAACTCCTCGAGTTCTTTCGCTTTCATCCTCACCTTGATTCTTAAAGGAGTATTTCTTCTACCACCACTACTATCTCTATTCAACTCGCCATACACACAACCAATAGGGTGTGTTTCATTTTTCTTCCCTAACAAGTTCCCCATCACTGCGTTCTCTCTCTCTCTATATATATATACACACACAGCGGTAGAGGTGGAGTCAAAATTTTGACAGAGGGATACAACACCCTTTAAAAGAAAAACCTCTAAAAATCTTCTATGACAATATAAAATTTTCTTATATGATTGTAACCCCCATAGTAAATTTTTAGTCCCCACAACAATTTTTACAATGTTCGGGACCCCAATTTTCTAAAGATAAAGTCCGTATCTAGAAAGGTTTGTGGTTGCGTGTTTGAAAATTTGTGTACATATAAAATTCGAACTACATCAGCAAGTGTGTGAAGTCACAAGATGACATTTTTTAACCGAGGTTAACTAACCTGTATATCCTTGTCACTTGATATTGATTGCGTTTTTGTCCCTCATTTTCTAGTTGTATAAATTGGTATTCAAAAGTTTGAAATTAAAAAGGTGGTGTTTCAAAACCTTCCAGAGTTAGTCCTTGTGAAATGATATCACAAAATCACAGTCGACTTCAATACAAAATCACAGTCCTATACGTTTGATCATGCA
This sequence comes from Embelia ribes, assembly GCA_001753735.1. Classification (NCBI taxonomy): domain Eukaryota; kingdom Viridiplantae; phylum Streptophyta; class Magnoliopsida; order Ericales; family Primulaceae; genus Embelia; species Embelia ribes. The sequence goes on along the minus strand of MKEJ01069228.1, from coordinate 3,279 downwards.
AAGTATGACCCATTTTTTCATTCTGCGATGGGTACTAAATATATCAGATTACATTTATAATCAAAAGTATTATTTGAATTTCTGTCCAGCTATCTTTCTATCATAGAATAGAGACAATATTTGTACAAACACCTTTTCTCTTAATGGAAATTTAAACATTTCTATTTCAATCTTTTAGCAAGTTTCTCTTCAAATCAAGCAGAAACTTGAAGCACGGAAAGCTACTATGCTAATTCGAGGACAAATAATTGATATACGCTGTTTGGAGTAGTTTACGCAAAAGACTCTCTTTAAATAAATATTTCAATTCTTGTTATAGAATTTGCTAAGAAGTTATTGATAATGTTGAACGCATATGAGATGTTGGATATCTCTCACACAGACTAGTCGAAGTTGTTCAACATCAAACAAATTGTGATATGAGGTCTTTCGTGACCAAAATGGGTTGTCCATTGGTAGGGACTTAGGATATCCAGCTCATCGACCTGGGTTCAAACCCTGGCATCTCACAAGAGATTATTGCCTATCAAAAATATAAATACGAGTTCTTTTGTTGATTACTTGGAAAGATGTGGGAACAAATTTTTATCCAAACATTAATTGGCCATGCGACTATACACCTTTTGAGTGTAAACTCTTGTGAGTTACTACATGTCCATTGAAATCGTGTAAGTTTCTTTAAATTGAAAATTCCAACTTGTACAATTAAAACTAGATGGATCAAAGCGAAACTCGATTAAAAATATATGGACTACCATTCTAGTTAACCCTTTTGACATATATTGGCAACCTGAAGATTATTTTATTTTGCTTGGTGATTTTTCAAAGACCGACTTATATATTAATTGTGAGTTTATCCCCAAGAAACACACAAAAGAATGAAAGTTTTGCTTGTTTTAGCCGTTAGTTATTCTTGAATTTGGTACCCATACTAGTCTTAGGACGTTATCTTCCTACACTTTAAAGTTTAAATTATTCTTTTTTTTTTTTTTGTTATTTAAAATTTATCTTGTATTTATCTGTTTACCTTTTAAATTAAATATTGTTATTGGTTTAACCAAAAATAAAAAATAAAAATGCTAAAGCTTTAGGACTTGTTTGGTTGTTGCTTATAAGTTCTGGCTTTTTAGTTTTTTTTACTTAAAAACTTGACACAGTTTCGATGCTGAGATTATAAGCTGAACTTATTCGTATTTTTGGCCTAAAAAAGTTGAAAGTTTTAAATTAGTATAAGCTTTAGTTTTTCAATTGGATAATAATTTGCGACTCAACTTTTAGATTGATTTTATTTGCTATTTTTTAATATTTATATTTGTATAGATTGTGCCGCTGTTCAAATTTCTACCTCCGTCCCTAGAGCAGTGTAGCTTGTTGGAAAGGGCGACGGTGGCATGATCGACATCTAGGGCTAGGGTTCGGCCTTCGGTATAGTTGTGACGTCTGAAAGGGTGGCTAGGTTTAAGGTTAAAACGGACGCCTAGGTTTATGATCAGGGAGAATGGTGGTGGAATTACAGGAGTTTACAATTAAATTTTGGGTTTTAATGGTGGTGTAAGTCACAGAGGACAACTAGTGCTAGGGTCGAAAAAGGTAGTGGTGGGATCATAAGCAATTTCAGTGGCGGTTTGGGATCGGAGACGGTAGCTAAGACTAGGGCCGACAAGGATAGTGGTACGGTCCCCGACGGAAGACTAAGGCCTTCGGCGGATAGCACTAGAATGGGATTGCAGGGTGATAGGGGATAGCTAAGTCACCTGATCCTTTATCGATGGGTAACGCTCCCACTTTTACAGGTTTTTATACTATAACGCTCTCGCATCCTGCTCACGATTAGAAGGATTTAGAGGGACGAGAGTGGATGATAAGATTCTAGCGGTGATGAGATGAATTGGATAAAGAATGCTTGTAACACCCTAAAAATTTTAACATTTGGTATAATGGTCAACTGATGTACAAAAAAGGTAAAGGTCTTGTTTTAAATAAGTAAAAGAGTGAATAAGAGAAATTTGATAAATTTTCACATTTTGATAGTATCTTAATATTTTGGGTATATCTCTTAAATGTTTAATCAAAACTGCAATTATAATATATTTGTGGAAAGGGAATTCAAGTTCCTACAACTTTTATGTTGTGAGAAATTAGTTTTGGGATGATCAGTTGACTTATTTAGGACAATCAATCAACTGATATTGGTACACAATTTTTAAAAATAGGCTACTTGTCACATCTTGACTTAAACAATTACCTAGAATTCAAAAATATATGGAGGAATGGAGTGAGAGAGAGGAAGAAACCAAGGTAAAACGCCACATTTCGGTTAGAAACAAACTTGTGCATGTGATATATGCACATTATAGACAAGTTCTACTACGTTTTGATGACAAACAATCCTTAGACCTCTTTTCGAGGATTGAGTACGAGAGATTGGACGAGACTTTTTTCAATAGTGTCATATATAAAAGAAACTAAACTTAAAGCTAGCGAAATTGCATTGAAACTATCATGTATGAGTTAGTTATGAGTAGTAGGCCCTTCGATGGCTTTTCATGTTTTATGTGTGTAATATATATATGATTAATTTCATATTTGGTACTAAAATAATATGTATATTTTTCCAAGGTACGAATTATGTAAATTTTGTCAAAATTGGCGTGGTTGAGTAACAAAGTATCATATAAAATAATATGTCTGCAAAAAATTAAATAAAAAAATTTGGCTTAAATTTTAGCGCGCGGAGCCTAATATAAGGAGAATTATTAGTACCAATGGAAATTGTTTTCGGGGAGCAAATATTAATTTTTCTATTTAAAAAGATTTATGGAGATTATTCAACGTATAGGAATTGCAATAAAAAAATTAAATATTTGAGTTGGCGAATAAAACACAGTTATAAATGGTAATGGTATTTGATAATAATATGATGACTTAAATTGGCGAATAAAATACAGTTTTGAATGGTAATGGTATTTGATAATAATATAAGGATTTAAATAACAAGCTTGAATTTTGGCATGCTTGAGTGTGCTTTGCTATTGGATGAAAATAATAAGTACGAGGATTTATTAATGAGTAAAGTAGCATATATTTTGTGCATCAAGTATGAAATTCCCGATAATTGGATGTTCTTGTTGTATAATAGTGGTCTTATGTGTTGTATATGTTATGTTATGTGTGGTATACATTATATGATTGATATGTGTAAGATCATAGAATATGCATAGTTTGATATATATATATATATATATATATATATATATTTATGTATATATATATATATAT